>JAXGGA010007520.1:37500-62138 GCA_038373865.1 Uloborus plumipes
TTTTTTTTTTTTTTTTTTTTTTTTTTTTTTTTTTTTTTTTTTTTTTTTTTTTTTTTTTTTTGTTTTTTTTTTTTTTTTTTTTTTTTTTTTTTTTTTTTTTTTTTTTTTTTTTATTTTTTTTTTTTTGTTTTTTTTTTTTTTTTTTTATTTTTTTTTTTTTTTTTTTTTTTTTTTTATTTTTTTTTTTTTTTTTTTTTTTTTTTTTTTTTTTTTTTTTTTTTTATGCCATTAGATAGAGCGATATTTTTAACCCCAGAATTGATTCGACTTACAGTCGAAGAACCAAGCTTTTATCTCCACTAGAAAAAAAGTTACAAGCGTTTGAACTTTGAGTTCGAAAACCTCTTTCCTGATCAAACTATTAAAGTTTTATTGCGTTGCTATGGCGACATCTTTTAAATTCATTGTTGGTGTCCTTTTCTTCATTTCGTTTCTTAAAAGCATTTCATTTTACGGCGTTTCAACAAGGCAAATAATGCGATCGTCCGTGTTTCACTTGAATTCCTGCATACTTAATGGCTTATATTTTTTTTCTGGTACTATTTTGAAAATGTGTTTCAAATTAAATTGTAATTCATGTTTTTAGCAGGGACGTTTTTTGGCTGCGATCTAAATATTAAAACAACTTTTTTGTTTGGAATTTTGCAATTAATGTTACCGGAAGAGAGGTTTGGAAATATTTGTTTTTGGTAGGGAATTGTATTTGTTTATTAGGGAGAGTGTTAAATATGTGCTACTTGACATTGTTTTTATTCCTGAGGAAGCATGTGCAAATAATGCGATTGACTTTTTTATGCGGGAAAGTTTTTTAGCGAGCCGCTTTAGCGAGCCGCTTTAGCGGGGAGTAGTTTTTTGAAACCGGTTTCGCTAAAACTTTCCTCCCTCCTTTAAATGCTAGCCGCCTTGGCGGCGAGTAGTTTGCTGAAACTTTCCTCGCTACTTTAAAGGCGAGCTGCCTTGGCGGTTATATATCATTACTGAAACGGTTATATATATTTACTGAAACTTTCCTCGCTACTTTAAAGGCGAGCTGCCTTGGCGGTTATACATCATTATATACCGCCTTGACGGCGAGTAGTTTATTTAAATTTTCATCACTACTTTAAAGCCCGTGCAACGCCGGGCCCCACAGCTAGTTTATTATAAGTGCATGTAAACTGAGAGGATATTCAATGATTTTGAAACTTAGAGAAAAGTCAGAGTATATTTGACTAACTCTAAAAGCGTATTTTTTAGTTTTTTCAAACTATAATTAAGATTATTTTCACATTTAGTTATTGTTTCGTATGTTTTCAATGATATCGTATACTAACTGATAAATTCAACAACGTGTGTTTTATTAAATCAGTAAACATATCAGTCCATGATTTTTCCAATGAACTTTACTGTGTTAGCTTTTCGTCTGTAATGCAACTTATAGGATAATAGTGTGTTCAAGATTTATCAAGGTATCTTTTGTATTCCTAACTTTATGATGTAAATGAAAATAGGAATATATTAGATTTATTTGAAGGTTGCATTCATTTTTTAGTTTGCTTAACATGGAGAGGAAAAAATATTCACCCGTTGAAATAAAAAAGAACCTTCTTGTAGAAAAGTAAAATTAAAAAAAAAGATAATCATCGTCATTAAAATTAGAGTATAATTGCAGTACATTAGGAGCGAGAAAAATTAGGGTCAAATTATTACAAGTAAATACATTCAGATAAAACGATATTTTTGTTTTGTATGTATTTCAATAGCACTGCGAATAGTCTTCCTCGAGAATTTCACCTTCAATTTTATTGCTTCAAAAATATTATTTCGAAGAACAGCATTTTGAAATGAGATCGAAGACGGCATGGATTGACGGATCAAATTTAAATGTATGCTACTCGAGACGCACGTATTTGCAATTCAATTTACGAATCCCCAATGCCAGGAGAATTCGCTGCAACCAAAAAAACAAATGTTAAATTTTATTTTATTGTAACCCACATGTTTTAAAGAGTAACAACCGAGGGATTTTTTTTACAAAATGCAGTCAATGGAAGATAATATCACTCCATTAGATCATCTGATTAAAAATTTAGCTTTTAAAAGGGTATGAAGTAAAAAGAGTATCTAATTATGCACGGCGAATATTAGAAAGAAAGATTTAGACTATTCAATTAAAATATCAGTTTCAAACGTTTATGAAGCAGGCTTGGAGTAATCGTCGATTACGTAATCGTAATCCACGTAATCCGTTATATTGTTTTGTTATCGTAATCATAATTTGGAAATTGGACACTCGTAATTGGGTAATCGTAACTTTAATCAAGTATTTCTTGTGTAATCGTAAATGTAATCTTTTTTTTTCAAACATCGTAATTTTGCCTATAATCGTGTAATCTGACTTTTTTTTTTTTTTTCAAAATATTTTCACCTATAATTTAATCTTAGTTTAAGCTTTATATTTTAATACTCATATTAATTTAATCAATAAGTATATAACAGAAGAAAAAGTTGTGTATTTATAGATTTTTAAAACATTTTTTGATGCTTAAAATATGTTAAATTTTACAATTTTACTTGAGAATTGTACAAAAATTTCCTTTGAGAATTTTATTTTTAAGAATTTTATAATTCCGACAATATTGATTACATGTAGACAATATATAAATTGCTAATTTAAATTTTTCGTAGTAGTAAATTTTTCCAAAATGAATAAATGGTTAATTTAACAGAATATAATAAAAATATTACTTGCTGTGCAATATTGTATGATATTTTAAAGAAGGTTTAAATTTTACATGCTTCGTTTTCTTTCCACTTAGCTAATAAGGTGCACTGAAACTTGACACGCCCCTAAAAAAATTTCTGGATCCTCCTTTATTTATACATCTTTATACAGGGTAGTTCTACTAGGGTGTCCCAAAAAAAAAACGAAAGTCGGAATTTTGTAACGCATACCCTCTTATTTTTTTCCTTTTACATCAAAACAATTGTAAAAAAAGTTTCATGCAATTGGAACAACAGTAACCCGTGCCAACTTGCGTCCGAAAGTGCAAACTAGCCCTTTTTCACTAGGACAAATCGAAAAAAACTTTTTCCGGAAATTAAAAAATTTCATGTTGATAAAACGCTTCCCCTAGATCCCAACATGTCCCAAAAAATCATTTATCCAAATTAAAAAATATTTAGGTTCCCCAAACGAGGCTTAAAATCCATAATTTTCTTCAAAAAATAGCTTTTTTTTCTATGTATTTTGTAAACAATGAAAGAAAAATTTTAAGAAATTATCAAGATGAAAAATATGAAGCATAAAGTATATAATTAAAGCTAAATATTAGTTTTTTCTCTCATTTTATATTTATTTCTCCCTTAAATTACTCAAATTTAAGGTTTTTTCAAGTTTTAAGTTAAACTTTTCCACTTTAAATACCGCATTTTTTTACAAGTGAAGTTAATAACCAACGTAAATAAAGCACAAATTGGGTAGAAAGTACAGCATGTACGCAGTACATGCAGTACTTTTCAATAAAATAATTTAAAAAAAATTCATTTCTAAATTAATTTATGATTTGTGCTGAATATTATATTGTGCTGAAATGTAATTGAAATTAAAGGTTTTTAATTTCAATTATACTTCAGCACAAGCTTATTTGATCATTTTTCATGTGGGACAAAGTGAAATAGTTAAGTTTACTTGCCTACTTCAAAAGGAACAAATGGGAATTTTGTTCTAAAAATTTTTGTACATAAAGAAGGAATAATGTTTTTTTGATAATACTTTCGTTGAAACATTATTTTTCATCTTTGGCAGTTATTTTGAGCTTAAAAAAATGTGAAAAATTTTCACTTCAAAAAAACATGGGGCGAATTGAAAAATAAAGTATTTTTGTTATGAAAATTTTTTAATTCGACGATTAACAGTAATTTTCATCAAATGAATGCGTAAATAAACGAAAAAATAATTAACGAAAAATAAACGAATGAGAAATGAAATGAATAAATAAATTAATTAATGTGTGAGAAAAAATTAATGAGTGAATAAAATAGAGAACTAATAATAAAATGAGTTAATGAATGTAAGTAATTAATTAAAAGAATGCAAATGATTTAATAAATGAATGAATAAGTACACGAAATGAACTATTTCACTTTGCCCCATCCACTTTGTTCCGCGTGCACTTGACAAATTACATTGAACATTAAAAATCAAAAAATGCCTAATTTTAACTAAATAAGGACTGCACTGGATATCAGTAGTTCTCTATTAATAGTTCGGATGATAATTACAAAAATCTTATCCTTTTATAATAACAAGAAATATTTTTGAAAAACCATGAATATTACAATAAAGGTATCAAATTTTTACAATGGCTTGTATAATTTTTTCGTTGATCTTTGGAGCTGTACTTATTTTTTGACAGGAATTACCTATCTGTTTAGGAACTTAGTTAAAATATTGCTGCAAGCTGGGAAAAAATTTTACTTTGCCCTGCTATTTCACTTTGTCACACATTCCTCTACTACATTTTTTTATTATTTATCTGCAAATGCTGTTTTGAAAGTTTGTTCTTCAGTGATTTTGAGACGGGTTCTTTAAGTGTATCTGCAATTTAAAATTCACAAATGATGCAATAAATTAATAGAAAAAATCTAATATTTAGAGAAATATATACATTTTATGCCTCGTACTGAGAACCTAATTTCTTTAAAAATTTTGAATAAATGTTTGTTTAATATCAATATGATTGTCGAATATGTTTATTGTAAGTTCAAAAATTACAAATTATGCCGACTTGTGCTTGAAAGTGTAAACTAGTACTTGTGTACTGAGCCGAATCGAAAAAAATAGGGGAAGGAAGTAACTAATTGTTTAATTAGTTACTTCCTCATATCGCGCATTTGTTACCTGTTATTTTATTGTTTTGTAGAGAAAACAATTGATAAGTTCGTATCAGTTAAAAGATAGCCTTTGCTTACTTGGCTCAAAATTGATGAAAGTTTTCTCAATGAGAGTCCTTGTCTATGGGCGAATAACACTTAATTCCTTGAAGGAAAAGGATGGTCTCAGTGTTTAGACCAGTAAATGATAAAGCTGAAAGAGCTGTAAAAATAATGCAGGACTGTCATGGTTTACTAATAGTTGATGAGGAGCATAAACAATTTTTGTTGTGTTGCGTCTAAAAGCACCAAATTTTTTCTCTGACTGCAATAAACAAACATTAAAATGATAATATGTAATGTTTTTTGTACTGTAATATTGTAGTAAATATATGATGTAAAAAAATCGTTGCCATAGTTTTTGTATTTATTTATTTATTTATTTTTTCAATTTATTTATTTTAACTATTTATTTATTTTAAATTACAGGTACATTTAAAGAAAATATCAAGTTCCAAAATCACTAAAGAACATACTTTCAGATGAATAATTTTAAAAAATGTAGTATTTAAAATGGAAAAATTTAACTTGAAACTTGAAAAAACCTTAATTTTGATTGATTTCCGGGAGAAATACATATAAAATGAGAGAGAAAAACTTGTCTTTAGCTCTAATTATGTATTTTATGCTTCATATTTTTCATCTTGATTTTCTTAAAATTTATCTTTCGTTGTTTACAAAATACATAGAAAAAAAGCTATTTTTTGAAGAAAATTATGAATTTTAAGCCTCGTTTGGGGTACATAAATATTTTTCAATTTGGATAAATGATTTTTTGGGATATGTTGGGATCTAGGGGAAGCGTTTTATCAACGTGAAATTTTGAATTTCCGAAAAAAGTTTTTTTCGATTTGGCCTAGTGAAAAAGAGCTAGTTCGCACTTTCGGACGCAAGTCGGCGCGGGTTACCGTTGTTCGAATTGCATGAAACTTTTTTTACCAATTGTTTTGAGGTAAAAGGAAAAAAAATAAGAGGGTATGCGTTACGAAATTCCGACTTTTGTTTTTTTTTGAAACACCCTAGTGTCCACTCCTATCGTGGCCCAATAGCTAATTTCTAAACCGTTAGAGATGAGCATATAGTTCATTTTGGAAAAAATCTCTAAATTACGAAAGGAATTTGGGCTACGAAATGTTTTTCAAAAAAATCAAATTTTGAAAGAGTTACGAAATTTTAATTTTTATACAGCTTCCCAGTCGTATCAATCATATTTAGTAAAACATTCACGACAAAAATTGACCGAGTTATGACGTTTTGAAAAATCAAGATTTTGAAGGATTTCGCATACGGTCCCTTAAGCGATCTCTCGATGACGTCATGAAATCCATCAAAATCTTGATTTTTCAAAACGTCATAACTCGGTCAATTTTTGTCGTAAAAGAGTGATTTTTTTTTAGTTTTAAACGTTAAATTGTCAAGAATGTTTTACTAAATATGATTGATACGACTGGGGATCTGTATAAAAATTAAAATTCCGTAACTCTTTCAAAATTTGACTTTTTTGAAAAACATTTCGTAGCCCAAATTCCTTTCGTAATTTAGAGATTTTTTCCAAAATGAACTATCTGCTTATCTCTAACGGTTTAGAAATTATTTATTGGATCACGATAGGAGTGGACACCCTGTATAATAGCTATTCTTCTCAAAGTCGTAATCATGTAATCGAAATCGTAATCGGCATATAATAATCGTAATCGATTACATTTTTTACATAATCTAGCTGTTGCTATAATCGTAATTGCGATTTGGCAGAGGACTGTAATCGAGGAACTGTGTTTTTATAGTGGGAAGAATGCCAATTCAAAGTAAATTGGTTTCACAAACCACGGAAAAAGTAGTCCCCCAAAATATCATTCTTACTCCTTCAAAACTCCTCCAAAACTCCTTAATTTTCTTTCCAAAATTGAGTACGAACCCTGATATTGTTGGATGAGAGTTACCATAAAAACAAACGAAGCCCACAAATTTAACTGACATCAACTACAAGAAATTAGAAAGACGTTTGAGCAAACACAAAGTTTTAAAAACGCTTTTATTAATACGCTTTTATTAGTTTCACATGCGGGTTCGTTTGTATGTATGTATGAATGTATGTAACTCTGAATAAAAGTTAAAATTCACGTTCTTAACAAATATAAAAGTAATAAATTTTATACTACTATGAATACTAAAGGCTAAACTATATTGCATGTTGATGTATTTTAAGTGTTTCAGATGTTAGTATGTAACTCTGAATAGAAAATAAAATTCACGTTCTTTGGAAACACAAAAGTATATTTAATACTATTATTAATGCTAAAGGATAAACTATATTACATGTTGATGTATTTAGGGTTCATCTAAAAGCGTATTTTTTGGGTTTTTTTTTTTAAACTAATTTAAAGATTATTTTTAGCTTAACAATGGAAGAACATACTTCAGGCACATATTGCAAAAAGGGGAAGTTGGTCAGAAAATTTTTATGCATATTTAATCATTCTCTGTAAAATTGGTGCATTGCGATTGATGATGGATTAATTGGTAAATTCTTATAGAATATTCCCGATACCGAGCTTTTTTTCGAAATATCATCTTAAAATGATACTTAAACCATTCACACCAAATTTTTCACTGAAATCTACAAGCTCTAAAATAATTTAATTATAGTTTATAAAAACTACAAAATACGCTTTTAGAGAGTTTTTTCTTTTTATAAATATAAAAGTAAAATATAGTTAATATTATCATTAATACTAAAGGTAAAATTATATCCGCTAAGTTTACATGCACTAATAATACATCAACATGCAATATAGTTTAGACTTTAGTATTAATAATAGTATTAAATATATCACTTTTATATTTGCAAAGAAAGTGAATTTTCTCTTTTATTCAGAGTTACATACAAACAACTGAAACACTTATAATACATCAACACATTATATAGTTTAACTTTTAGTATTAATAATAGTGTTAAATATATTTCTTTTATTTTTGTAAAGAACGTGAATTTTAGCTTTTATTTAGAGTTACATACATACATACAAACAAACCCACATGTGAAACTAATGAAAGCGTATTAAAATGCATTGTCATGTTTGGGGCTTAAAATATTTTCTTTCTGTCCAAGATTTTGCGACTTAATTGAATGCCGGATATTATTACTGATTATTTGGTTATAACCTTAAGTTTCAAAAAAAAAAATGTCTCACACATTAGTAATGTTTCTTTAATCCTATAAAAAATGAAAGCTATTATTGCCTGAAATGACTCTCCCATAAGGTAACAGTTTACTTAGGGACGTTTTGAATTAATTTGTTATTATGTGTAGGTCCTTTGTTCGAATTTATTTTAAACAGTTGTGACTTCCAAGAACAAAGACGAGCAGTAAGACAAAATATTTTAAATCAATAGATGACATCGATATTCCTTTTATTTTAAAACTGAAATGCAAAATACTTACTGACAGATATCGATAAATATGTAAAAGCTATGCACATATGAAACACCGATACTGTAAACACGAGAAGAACAAAACGATAAGACTCGATTTTTCGGCAAAAGTGTAGGATGAGCTTTCGAAAAACGTTATATCTTGACATATTGGACTCACGTTATTTCTTTTTTGGAACATAAAAGATGTTTGAGAGGATAAAGCTACCAAAATCCGATGAAAAAATGAAGTTTCTAACATTCGAAAATACGTACCAATATTTAAAATTATGTTTTCAAAAGCATGCGAGGATTTAAAATGTTCAGTTGAAGGGAGCAACTGTGTGTGCAGGATATTAGTAAAGTCTTGCACTAACGAAGAAAATTCATTAAAAAAAACTACCTTCAATTTAAAATATAATTTTTCTTGTTATAAACCTGATTTCAAAAGTTTCTTACACACAGTTTGACTTGGGCACCAATTGAAGGGCTTAAAAAATGAAGGGGTTATGTGATAAAACAGAAATTGTGAGTAATTAAAATTCAGACTTTTGTTGTTGCAGCTTTTTTGTTTTCCGGTTTTGTCGTTAGTGTGAGTATGAAAATAGTCTAATGACACATACTTTTTGATATATCAAGTTTTATTTGTTTTTATTACACTGTACGAAGAATACTTTCAACAACTTAAAAATAGCTTTTAACCAATAATTTCAGAATTATTGTATGGTGCAATTCGTTGTGTGGTGTATTGGCAACTTTTCATGCTTTTTTTAAAGCAGGGACGGATACAAGGGAGGAGCGATGGGGGCGATCACCCCACCCTTGGGGGACTCTTCACTGATAATTTTTCGATATCGAATACCTAAAAATACGATTTTCAACGTGTTTATGAAGCTGATTAAAGAAGGTTTGGGGCTCTGCCTGGAAATATTTCGGAATTGAAGCCCGAAACCTCAATATTTGTATAATAGAAAGATTGTATAATAGCCCGAAACCTCAGTAATGCATAAATAAGTAGAAAAAAAATCGATCGCCCCTCCCTTGAAACATTTCTGGATCCGCCCTTGAGTTAAAGTAAAATAAAGAGAATAAATCTATACTACAACTTTTTATTTATTTATTTATTTTTAGCAATGACAAATTGCTATTTATTTTCATTTTCAACAGTAGTTGCAGTGTGGTTCCTTTTCCAGATTGGACCACACGTCCTACACATAGGCGAGTGTGTCCTACCAGACATGCTCGCCTATATAGGGGAGAGTGGTAATGAATGGGCCATGGTGATGAATGGGCTACTAACAAAATATGAAAAAGTATTTGCATGATTTTTTTTTTTTTTTTTTTTTTTTGATGCCACCAATAGATGTAGCTATTTGTTCTACTAAACTCATCCAATTTTCATTCGTTTGCGCTAAGCCATTTTCAAATGAAGTGGCATGTTCAAGAATCTGACTGAAAAGTAAGTTTTTCCCTTTTTAGTAAAACATTTCCTAGCTAAAGTGTACCAAGTATTTCACTGCATACATATGTATAAGCTAGTCTTTCCATATCTATAAACTAATCTTAAGATGTATTTTGATGTTATCTAAATTCAATGTACTCAAAAAACCTAAATGTATTCCAAAAGTATAGGTGGGGCTGAATCGGCCACTATGTCATGGTAATGAATAGGCCACCTAAATATTGTTTTTATTTCTTTTCTTTGGATTTTCGCATTAATATAAAACACAACTGACTGTCATAGATAGATTAAGATTACTGTCGTCAAAATAGGTTTGTAGTAACTTCTAAATATAATTTGCAGATCTATATTATGTTCCTATAGTACAATAGACCTCTGGTCGCAGTGCGTGGCTTGAAGAAGCCCCCCTCTCTCCTTCATATTATATTCCTCACAGTGCAATTTCATTTTCTTTCTTTTTAACTTAAGTTAGATATTTCTTATTCCCGATGTCTAGTAAATTAAAAAAAAAAATTTGAATTTTGACAAGTTTGAAAATGAAGATGAAGTTTTTGAAAGTGATTTTTAATATTATTTTTGAAATATATAAATTTTGTTAAATCATAGTGTGTATTATCTGTTATTTTTTTATATATATTTGATGTTATTTATTTCTTACAATCTCATTATTTAGTCATTTTCTGCTACAGTTGGTATGCATCAGTTTTATTTTAATTGCATCAGTTTTGATGTTTATATAATTTTAAATCAGTATGATTTTGTATCATCATGTCAAGTGCCACATTTATTTTGTCATATTCAGCAAATAAAAGATTAAATCCACATGTTTTCATTGAATTCATTTAGTGGCCCATTTATTGCCTTCGATGGCCATTCAACCCCATAGGTGGGGTTGAATGGGCCAAATTTCAAAATTTTTATTTTCTATTATAATTCATTATGAACAGATGCTAATCCGACTTTTATGACTTTTTTAGATAGCCAGATAAGTAAAGTAACTAAAACACTAATTTAGAGTTAAAACAAAATGTTAGAAAAAATTACAAAAATTCAAAACCAAAAAGTGGCCCATTCATTACCACTCTCCCCTACACAGGCGCTCGCGTCTAAACGCATACGCACGCCAACACACACACACACACAAACACATAGGCGCAGTATAGCCTATTGAGGCTCTTGCGCCATAAACAACCTATAAAACCAATAAGCAACCATCGCAACTCGTGATTGCGAAAACCATATCATTTGAATTCAAGTTGTTAAAATACAAATGAGTTTTTATCGTTTTAGGCAGGAATTGAAGTGAAACACGGACGATCGCAACTCACCATTGCAATCGCAAACTCCCAAATTTGGATAAGTTGCAATCGCTATAAATGCTAATCGCACTGACGTCACTACGGGTGGAGCCGATAAGAGCTCACAAGCAGTCAGCGATCCTCGCCAAGTAGGCTGTGACGTTTTATACTGCTCGTTTTTCATAGGCAAACGTCACACTGATGTCACGATGTTTTTATCAAGAAACGTTCTAATGTAATTCACTTCCAGTAGCGATTGCAATATGCGATTGTCTGTTTCACTTGAATTCCTGCCTTCGTCAGTCTAAATAAATTGAAGTGCATCCTGAATGACTGTACCTTAGTTCATGTGATTTGCATGAAAAAAATAATTATTTATAAATAAAAATTCATTGCTCATACTGGCGAAAAGTAATGTATTTCACTAAGGCATCGTTTTAAACTAAACGCTTAATATTGCCATATGATTGAGTTTGCTTTTTCAGAAGCAAAAGACGTTTAACAGGAGAACAATCTTCAAACATTCCAAACTGATCGATTTAAACGGAAAGTTTTTGAAAATAAAAAATACTTCGCCTGACGGAAAATACAAATGAAATCTGAAATCATTCTTCCATTATTAGAAATAAAACACAAAAAAAACATTCAATTCCAGAATATGTATCATGCATAGAAAATAGATTTGAAAATTCTACGCAAAAATTCGAACACACGATTTTGTCTAGCGGCAGTAACCGTAACCGGAACTGAAGAAAAATGCAGGCCGCTTCTTCTTTCACGTAATCTTAGCGTACTTTTGCATCTGTAGTGGCAACGCGATAGATTGAATTTGAAAACAGGTCGGATCAATAGAGTTATACATATTTACAATCTTCTGGTTTCGATTTCGAATTTTTCGAAGGAAACGAAACAGTACAGAAGCCTATGTAAATATTATAAAATAGAAAGTCTTAAGTGAACATCTATGGGACAGGGTGAGCACGAAAACCTAGAAATGGGTATGAGGAAGCAGTACTGAGATCTCGGTGGGGAACTGAAATGCCATCTCTCTCCATGGGAGAATTGCAATTGACACACTATTAGAACATCTTTATTAGTATAGTTCATAATAAGGATTGCACAGATAGTTGGTCGCTTACTGATTAATCGGTCAAAGATAATCGGCTGATGACGATAAATTATAATGGTAATGATTCTTATGTACAGTGCACTACAAAAAAACTGTAAGTTTTACAGTATAATACTGGCAGCTGAGGTTCCAATTAAAAACTGTAAAACGCACAGTAACAAACTGTAAAACTAGGAAATTTTACAGTTTCGTACTGTAAATTAGCAATTTTAGTTTCTTGCCGTAAAATTTAGCTGAATTATACTGTAAAAACAACAGTATAATACTGGCCGCAGAGGTTCCAGTTCAAAAGTATAAAACACACAGTAATAAACTGTGAAACAGCAATTTTACAGATTCTTACTGTAAAATTAGTAATTTTACAGTTTTTAGGTTCCAGTTTAAAACTGTAAAGTACGCGGTAATAAACTGGTAATTTAGCAATTTTAATTTATTACTGCAAAATTAGTAATTTTAGTTTAGTACTGTAAAAGTAGCAATTTTAGTTTATTACTGTAAAATTAGCAATTTTTAGTTTATTACTATAAAATTAGATGTATTATACTGTAAAAACAGCATTCATTTTTTACCGTATGGACACCAGTGAATTGTATCAGAGGTTAATTGAATCAACGGCTTGGATAAAGCTCGCTAAAATCCAGCTTTATTGAATTAGACGTTTCACAGAATCAGCCGCTTTTTTCAATCAAAAATGTTTAGAACAAACGTGATTCATATAAGCGGCGGCATTGTACTATAATTACTCCGCCAGCTAATTTTTATTTTATTTTAAATTTTGATTTCTCAGAATTAGTTAATTGTTTGTCATTTCTTTGAATGGTGATATAATTTTTCCCAGTTTCATAATTAATAATGCTGTTAAAATCCCCTGCACAAAACGAACACAAACTGTTTGAAGCTATAAATTTTAATTAAAAACTAATGAATATTAAGTTACGACAAACTTTTTTTAAAAATATAATTTCGATAGTGCATAAACTTTGAACAGTGTAAGTAATTTTTTAATTAAAAAAATTGGAACTTCATCTCTTTTAATCAACCGGTTTTTTAATAATTGATTAGAAGTTTTTTTTTTTTTTTTTTTTTAGTCAGAAAATCCGCGATTTCAACTTAATTTGAGTAATTTTTTAAAATTTATGTCTGAAGAAGTTGAAGTATATTTTCATTTATGAAAAGAGTCAATATCAGAAAATGAAAAGGAAAATATTTCTTATATCCCAATTGGCTCATCCTTCTCCCATTCAGTAACTCCCTCCTTGTATCCGATAGACGCATGTATCCATTACACAATCCGGAAAAAGAGAATGCATTGAAGGTATGGGAGCAATAAAATAAATTTTCTTGCTTTCTAGAATAGGTGGTGCCGAACTGCTGCTATTCTTAAAACTGAAATTTCTCCAATTCACTATGTTTTAAACTCATTTCTAAAGTGTGATTAAAAAACAGATTAAATTATTTCTTTTACAAAACACGGAAAAAATTTGCTTCCAATTTTCCATTCATTGGGTGCGAAATGAATTAATCCCACAAACTTCCATGTAAAAAAAAAAAAAAATCCAAAACGTCACAGATTATTTTCCGGCAACGTTAGGTGAGTTCACGGGTGTTTCTTTATAAAATTAACAAGAAGTTCTGTCAAGAACTAAATAAGCCTACTTTCCCGTAGGGGAGAGCGGGGCTAAAAGTTCCGTTTTTTGATCAAGCTCAAAATTCGTTTTGAAAACTTTGTTCTAGAATTAATATTCCGAGGTTAAAACTTAGTATTATATGTCCCTTTGATATACAGACTGTTTTTTGAGTTGTATTTTGTAAGGTTTTTTAATAATTAATTTTATAGCAAGTAAAGCCGAAAAGGAACAACTAACCCCGTCTTGGGGCAAGTTGTTCCGTGTTTGGGGCAAATTGTTCCGATATTAACAAGACGATGAATAACGATGCTAATTTCGAATTAAACCACGTTGCGAGATGAATAACTCCTTAAAAACATAATTTGTATTAAAAAACAATGGTTGATATTGGTATGAGTTTATGTACGGCTGTATGACTGTATGTACGTATGTTATGCATGTGCGTATGTATGTCGCGTAACTCAAAAACTGTATACCGTAGAAGATTCTAATTTGATATGTTGGCTTTGAGGGAGGTCTAGTTGTGTACCTCCCCTTGTGGTTGCATTCGAATGTTCCCGGGGGGGGGGGGGGCTTACCCTTCTTCGGGGTAAATCAGTGTTAATTTTAATGTAGACAAAAGTGATATGAATTGGCGCAATCACTTGACGATATATCGCCAAGCTTTTGGTCGCCAAGTGTTTGACGCCAACTTGGTGACAGCTCGCCAAGTTGGCGACAAATTTGCCGAAGAAAATGATTTCTTGAATTTCGATTCAATTTTTGCGCTATTGGCGATATTTTGCGAAAAATCCACTGAATGCTGTTAAAATCGGCCATATTTAGAAAATTAGTTTACGCTCAAGAAAAAAAATGGCAACCCATTTTTATTCAACTTTTTTTTTACCATTCATTTTTTTCACGCTAATTAGAGCAGACGATTTCTGTAAATCCAATTTGAAATTGATTTTTACTAACTTAAAAACGCCTGTATCTTTTTGCCGGGTGAAGCGGTTAGTAATTTCCAAAGCTGAGCGAGAAAATTTCCTTTAGGACGTATTTTCTTCGATCTTTCTGATGAGACCTTTGCTTTGAGGCTTTTCTTGTTACGACGGGATTTAAAACTTTTTTTGGCGATTGATTTCTTTTTTGCACTAGATGCCGGCAAAATATCGACTTTAATAATGCAATCGGGACTTATAGACACGCCTTGCTTGACAAAAGTTTTATTCTCAAGGTAGACCGTGCAAAGCCGGGCAACGCATCTAGTAAATAGTAAATTATAACACATTAATACGGTAAAATACAGTTAATACAGTGCAACAAATGAAAATTACATATAATAACTAACAGCTTCAACAGCTAATAAGCTAAGATAATTGGTTCAGTCTTCAGTTATAACAGGGAGCTATCTACAACTTCTACGAGTAATACGATTCTCCGAAATTATGACTTTTATATCAAAGTATGAAACATATTTCGATAGCTTACATGGTTCGCTTTTCGAAAATTTTATATCTAATATATATTTATCGGATAGACTGAATATTTCTGGATTTATGTTTGATGAAATCTCACTTTCGGTCTTCACAGTAGCATATAATATTTATTTATATGTGTATTAAGTCACTGCATCACTGGTTCAGATGAATAGGGCAAGACGTTTCTTCGGGATAGTTGCTAATTTTTCTGGGGCAAGTTGTTCCGCGGAACAACTTGCCCCCAAAAAAGGGAACAACTAGCCCCAAAAGCACATGTCTTCAAAACATTAAATTATAGGTTAGATAACGAAACAAAAATAGTTTCAGCGTAGGATATAAGGGTGCACAATCTATCTTCATGTAAAAAAACTAAAAATCTAAACATTAACTATTCAATTTAGGGCGAAAGACCAAAAACACCAAAAACAAAAATATTTACTTTCGTAAATCAGTAATGCACGTGCTCGGCTTTTGATACACCGGACGCCACTGGGCTGGCTAAAATAGCCGCCATTTGTGCGCTATAACATTCTATTTCACGACGTATTTACAAAATACATGTATCTTTTTTCTTAGCTGAGTTATTTCAAAGGGAACAACTTACCCGCGGAACTTTTAGCCCCGCTCTCCCCTACATCGACATCGGCATTCTAGCATCTGATCAATATTCTCTTGAATATCTGAAACTGAAAATTATGTCAAACATACCTTTATAGCACTTAAAGCTGATTTCTAAAAGCAAAATATACCCCTCTCATCAGATGAAATGGACACGTAAAAAGTAAATAAACGAGTAAATAAAGTTTTGTCGTACCTTTTAAAGAATGTAACTGTTATAGTTCTTCCGTAGAAAAATTTCACAATCGTTTTCAAAAGAAAAAAAATAAATAAGTAAAATAAAAGTACAAAGAACATCAAAACACATTTTATCACAGAAAGAACAAAAACCTCGTTCGTTAATAAAATGTTTCGAATTTTATTTTTAATCCGTTGCCAGTTATTAAATACAAATAAAGAATAAAATGCTCTCGTGAATGAAAAATTTTTGTAAACAAAAAAAAATCGTCTGCCAAAAAAAAATTAAACAAAAAAAATGAATAAATAAACAAAAAATCGTCTGCCCAGTCAGTCATTTTTTTCTGAGCCTGCATTACCGCCATGTTTGCGGAGTCGGAGGCGGAATCAGAGTCCTCACAGAAGATTTTTCAGAAAAGTACTTTACATACATTTTTTATCAAAACCGTTTTCTTACAAAGTTAGTTTGAAGGAAATCCGCCTTTAAGTTCAGAATCAACATTCAATTTTAATTTCCCAGTAGGCGCTCATGTTTAAATTTTTTCTGAACGGTTCATCATTGAACGAAAAATGGTTCAGATTGAAAAGTGAAATATGGGAATGAGTCTTCGAGATCTTTCGAACAAAAAAAGTTTATTCAATTCGGACGGTTCACTTAAAAGTTATTAGGTGGAGAAAGGTTGCATTTAATGGGGAAATTACATGAAATTTACTATTTTCCACAATAACTTTTTTAAACTAAGCTTTTTAGAAATAAATTATAGCTTATCCTGCTCCCTGTTACTGCAGCTATCTACGGTGAAAAAATGGTTAAAATCGGTTCAGTAGTTTTGAAGTTTACCCCGGTCATACGCATGCAAAAGTAGTCTTTTATGTATATAGATAACATGACCCTAATAAGAGAATAAAAACCTCTTTTAGAAGGTGATGAAGTTGGGGAACATTTTGCTAAATGATCGAATTTATTTAATTTCCGTAAAACCAACTGCAGTGTGGCTCCACTGCACAGTTCACGTTTTCATTAGGCGTATTTTGATTTTACACAAAATATCCCCCCCCCCTCTAGGCCAGCCACAAATCCAGAGGGGGGATTATCTCCTCCTCTTAGGCGACCAAATCTGGCATGAAACTGCAGTTTTTGGGACTAATATTACAAAAAAAATTGCCAAACACTTATTTTTGCACAAAAATTGCACGTTGACCCCCCTCCCCCTCCTTAACTAGAAGCTGGATCCGCCCTTGCCCTACGTAAGAGTGATGGTTCGTTAAGATGTATTATTGGACTTATATAGGAAATACTTTCTCATACCAAGCGATAATTGCTAATTGAGAAGTGACTATGTAGAATTTATTGTTTTGTGTACTGAATTTGACAAAACTAATTCAAGAAACAAAAGCAGTCCCTCCTAAAAAAAGGCGCAACATTTATTACATTTGACATTCACATTGAAATTCTAGAAGAACAAAGTCAAGCCACAGGATACCAGGGGTTGGTTCTAACAGTCCCGAAACCTTGTGCAATTGGAAACATTATTATTTATAGTCGAATATAACACAGCTAAAAGCCAAAGTTATAAATTTCGAGAATTAGTGCAAATAAATAGGCATAAGTGTCACCCTTGTGCAAATAAATTGAGCAATCTATTCATTTTCAGTGACAAGTTATTGCTTTATTTCCTACTTGAAATAATGCATAAAAAAATTCAGTTTGGCAGTTATTGAAAGGTGAATGAATAAAATGTAAAGATGTTGCCTTGCAAAAAATTTTAAATAGCAGTGTCCTACATAAATAACAGAATAATATTGTCTAATTGTTTTTTATTCTCTTCTACATTCTTTTGAATGCATTCCCATAAAAAAAATTCTGAAAAAATTTCCACAATAATTATTTATGTTCTTCAGGGCCGAATTTAGCTCCATGCCACCCTTAAGCAGATTTGAAATCTGGCGCCCGCCCTGTAAAGAAGAAAATTCCTTGACTCGAAAAATGCAACTGACGCCTCTAGAAAAGTAGTATTCTCAAAATTAAAATTGTCCATCTTATGAAGAAATATGATGACGTTTTACGATTTTTTTTCTCTTTTTTTTGCACTCTTAAAGTTTTCTTTTGTACATGTAGTTACTAGATTTAAAGCATTTTGAAAAAGAGAAAAATAAACTAGTTAAGAAGTGTCCATACAAAACAACTTATAAGAAAACATTTATTAACATTACTATATACACAGTATCAAAGCAAACAAAATATTTGTATGTAACTTTCCATCTTTATCTTCACATAGCACTTTAAAATTAACTAAGGCACGGACATGGGAAAAGGAAGACGTCAAAAATGATGAATTTTTTAGGAGATATAAAAAACATTTAAAACTATCTTTCTTTGAAGATTTTGGTGACCAAACTACTATTAAACATTAGATTATAAAAGTTGAATTCTGTCAGTATATAACTTTTACAAATTTGAAAACTTGGATACATCTGCCAATCGGATGGAAGAAATAACCAAATAGATACCATTTTTTGAACTACCTTTCCTATGTCAGAGCTTCAATTATTAGCATTTATGAACAGATATCTACAATGGGACAGAATAAAATACATAGCAATGAGCATCTCTAATCATGATTAAGATTTTCTTGATATTCAGAACTTTCAGGAAACATTTCCATAAGTACTCATAGCAAAGCACTAGACAAATATCCATATCACAAGATATTCAAATAGTTCTTTTTCAATCACAAGTAAAAATCGAACCTAAAATAAATACATTTTTTTTCTTTGCTATGCAAAACTTTTACAATCATCAGTGGTAAAGAAAATTTCAATGACAAATTCTGAATAAAAATAAAAAGGAATCAAAAGATAAACCCATTAATGCCTAGCATCCTTTTTTTAGGAAGGTCCAAAAAAGGGTCTGAATTTCCCCCAAATGAACGTTTCAACAAAATAATAGTGTTCAATTAGTACCTTGGTATTGTTTCAATTCGTTATAAACAGATTGCAGTACATAACCATTGTAAAGTGTGTTCTGTAACAGTTTTAATATGATTTTTATCAAAAATCACATCGTTCACAATCTCAAGAAAAAAAGCTAAGTATTCAAAGTTATTCCCAGCTTCCCAGTTTATGTTGATTGCTGATTTTATTTCTTCTTATAAAATGTCATTTTAAATATTATATCGTAGGCAGGAAAAAAATTTAGTAAAAAAAATATGCACCCTCTGGAGTTTATCGCAACTTTTAAGGGACAATTTTTCTTTAATAAAAAAATTATTTTTCACATAATATTTTTTTTATTATTTTTCCTGTGCATTCATTAAACATTGTTCGTAGTATACAAACTATCTTTGGGGAAAAAATGTCAGGCATTAATGGGTTAATGCATCAAGAAAGCAAATAGTCAAACATGAAACACAATAAAAGAAATATTTTTTTTAAATCTAGAAAAATAAAATTAAATGGAAAAGCGGACTTTTTCGTTCTAGATACTACTGCACTTGACAGTTTAAATCTCGTTACAAAATTTTTCAGTTTATTTATAGTCCCATATTTGGTCGTAGCAATATAAAATCTACTTGCTTGGCAATACCATAAGTTTCTTCATAATTTTAATAGACTCTCAAAATCATCTGCGAAAAATTAAACTAAGACATTAAAAAATAAAATATTTTGTCAAATAAAAAATGAGAAGAATAAATAACATGAAAAACTCCTATGAAAAAAATTGCAACTAAATAAAGCAATTTTAAAAATTCCATTAAAATTAAAAATAATCTGGCAAATAAATATAATCCAGTAAAAAAAGTTAACCTTGCTTTAAGATGTAAAGTTAAAACATGAGGAACAAAGATAGGAGTGGCGTAAAAGATATTTTTCTATTTTTGTCAACTTATAAAAAAAGGAGAAAGAAAGAAAATAAAACGCTATTAAAACCATTGCAGTACCTATGATAGCAATATAATAGCCCTTAATACCGCACCGTACATAATTGCATTTCCATGAAATATTGTACCTTTTTTTTGTCTTTGTTTAAAAATGCTGCATTAAATACATTTCAAGCAATATTAGAAAGAAATTTCAAAATTAAAGAACTTATATATTTGTATAACTTTTTTTACAGGTTAAACTTAGTGCTTTTTATCTGCACTTAAAACTTTACACACATTAAGAAGCTATCAGTAAATTTCAAAAAAAGCACATATCAGTTTTTTTTAACAAAATTGAAAAAATTATAATAAACAAAACATTTTCCTTTTGAAACAACAGTATTTTTTCTAAATTACTTCTAAAAAGCCTTGAAATTAGTGTTAGTGTTAACAGTTTGGATTTTCCACTTTTATATGAATGGAACTTTTTTTTTAAAATAAATCTTTTTTTCAAGACTAAAAAAGAACAAAATATATTATTTTAAGGTTTTTCCAGAATTTTTAAACATTTGGGTTATGGTGCAGATATAATTAGGCTCCATTTCATGTTCCAAACTTCGGAAACACTGTTCAGCAATCTTTGTCTGTTTCTTATTCTTCTTGGAATGGATCAATTCTCCATACAAGTAGATTCCCATAGCCTAAAATTAATAATGATAACAATAACAATAATTTCAATTATGTAATTTTTAAATTACACTTAAATAATAACTGATACTCAAACAAACAATTCTGATCTATTACAATCAATATAAATAAACCAAAGAATATACTCGATATAACGACCACTCCTTATAAAGACCATCCTAATATAACGACAGGTGAGAAAACACCCAACTGTATTCCAATACACTCTATGTTCTACCTCTTAAAGTGACCACTCGTTATAAAGACCGTTTTCTGTAAGACGGAGACGGTCCTTAGATCCAGCGTCCACTGTATATATAAATATATATATATCTAATATATAAAATTCTCGTGTCACAGTTTTCGTTGCCATACTCCTCCGAAACAGCTTGACCGATTTTGATGAAATTTTTTGTGCTTATCCAGTATCTATGAGAATCGGCCAACATCTATTTTTCATCCCCCTAAATGTTAGGGGTAGTCCACCCCTAATTTTTTTTTTGTTCGCACATAACATCTGATCTACTGAACCGATTTGGACGATTTTTTTTTAAATCGATAGGAGATGGTGTAACTTAGGTACCATGTACTCATATGACGATATTCACTAGAAAAAAGTTATGATCGAAAAACTAACATTTCATGTCATTTAAAACAATATGTGTTATCGTAAATCCTTACTTCAATGAGCGACCCGATTGTCAAGTGGTTATGCGCGTCAGGTTGAAGTTCCTGATGGAATGAGATTGAATCCAGGCCCGCAAGGATTTTTTCGAACAGTTGCATGTTTTTTTTTTTTGAATGATTTTAATGATTGTAATGTCCTTATGCAGGTACATCCCCTCATGGGGATCTACCCCATATTTTTTTATAGAACAAAATGACAGTTTTGGTCGGATCTTCGTTAAAATTGGCAATGGGGTCCTTCGATGCTGTAGAATTTTCTTATAGACGTTTGCGCCATTTTTGGGGGTTTTAAATCGATTGTGGCAATAAATGGTTTTTGATTTGCGGCACTTATATTATTTTTTCAAAAATTATATACACTATCAATTATATTATGTTAATTTTTGTACCTTTATAAAATTCAGTATTTTATACCTTGCATTTACGTCAAATTCAAGGTAAAATTAAAAGTCAAAAATTCTGAAGAAGATAAATATATGTTAAAAATTAAAGTAACTATTTTTTGTGACTTTCATTTTCATATTGGTTGTGACCAAAAAACATCATTACAAACAAATAAAATGTATCAAACACCATGAGTGTTGAGTTATTAGGCAAAATCTGCTGTGTAAAGTTTTTTTTCACTGCAAGAGGGGGGGGGGGGGGGTATGAACGACCATTAAAGTGACACAAATTTTTAAAAAATAAAGGTTGGATCTCCAATTATCTTGCTTCGTAATTTGAACCCGCCCCGGCTGTGCAACGGTACGCGATTAGTCATTCAAAAATTAATGAAAAACGTGATCGAAGCCAGGATTTTAAATGGCAAGTTCAGAGGTGAAAATATACTCATACCACGGATTCCTATTATACCTACAGATGTGCCAATTCAATTCAAACGTATTCAGTTTCCGATTAGAACGGCATTTGCAAAAGACTATCAACAAATCCCAAGGTCAAACGATGTCTGTTTGTGGCTTAGATTTGAGAACACCATGTTTTTCACACGGACAATTATACGTGGCATGCTCTCGGGTGGGTAAACCATCCAGTTTGTTTGTGTTAGCTAAAGATGGACTAACAAAAAATATTGTTCACGCTATAGCATTAACAGATTGATATTGTTTAGTAGTGTTACTGTTGTAATTGTTTAATTAATGATATATAATTTTAAGGGATAAATTATAATAAATTAAAAATAATGTTTGCCTTTTGTTATTTTTATATTCCCTCATCGTTCACAGCGCTCCCTGCTTATTTCACGCATATACCACATTCTTACATACATACAATATACACATTCTACCATACATACATACATACTTACAATAAGTAAGCTATTTTTTGTCTACAATAGAAATTACTAGGAAATTATTTATATGGCAAAACAATGTTTGCCGGGTCAGCTAGTATATATATATATGTGTGTGTGTGTGTGTACCTTATACAAATCCAGTTTATGCAATGAGTAACCGCCCATAAGCCAGGGCTGAAGCAGAACTAAAGCAAATGCACCCACAGCTCGATCATAACATCCTAAGACTGCAATTTCGAGTTGAGCCGCATCATGGTTTGCGGACGCCCGCTGGTAAGATAAATTCATTTCTTCCAGTTTGTTGACTATCTTAGCTAAATTAAGAGGATTTTTGCCTCTGGCTCGATCATTGGCTATTCCTAACTGAAGAGTCCATAATAAGGACGAAACTGCAGTCTTAGGATGCTATGATCAAGCTGTGGGTGCATTTGCTTTAAATCCAGTTTATGTCGGATCTGTATGAAATTTGGCAGGGAGACACTTGGGCACACAAGAAGGATCATAGGGAAGTTTTTGAGCAGGGAAAAAAGTACTGATCCGTTCGAATTTCGAATAAAGGACTTCAAAAAGGCTCTATCTAGTGAAATACTTATCAATGAGACCAAGATCGAGAAGATCTTGGTCTCATTTGAAAGAACGCAAAAAATACGTGTTAAGAAAGTTTCCTTCTGAAGGTTTTCAAAACCACTAATAGATATCTCCACCCTGAAGAAAGATATGGGCATTTGAAAATTTGCAAACCAGCAATTGCTGGTTTATATTACCAAAACAACTATCCTACAGAGTTTATTTTTTAAAACCTTAATTTGTTTAATAATTCTTTTTGGCAGAATCGATAATTTTTTCACCCAAACAACTACTTTTTGGCAACGGTCTCCTTTCAACTCTGATGATATGCTGTACTTAAACCCGATTTGTGGGAGGTGCTGCATGGATGCGAGCTCTGCGAACCGCATCGACTTAGTATGGAAATGGATCGAGTAAAGGAATAGGACTAATGGTGTTGCTTCTTTTTCTAATACTGGGTAAGTGATCTGTCTTTCTTTTATTTGCAGGTCAGAGCGGGGGGGGGGGGTTGTATTCATGTGTTGGCAGTTGTGTATTTTTGGACTTCTCAAAACTTAACATCTTTTCTCGATATGCTAACTCGTGTGCAGCTGACCTCTTCAGAAACCTGCAAATTATTATTTTTACCAACTGCTCCCGCTCTCCGTAGACGAAGCAGTAACTTGCCCAGTTAATTTTTGAAATTTTAGTTGTTTCTGAAAAATTGTCGTATTGCATTTTGAATCTATAACATCTTTGCACGTATAACGTTTTTTCAAAACTTTTATAGATGTTTTTTCAAATCTTTTTCTAATTGTTGTTATTTACACTGACTTCGTGCACGCCCGAGGGCGGACTTCATAATTAAACACCAAATACATATGTACATATATATATATACATAAAATAAAGGGTAAACAAGATAAAAAAAATGTCCTGCTTTTAAATAATTGCATCTGACTTAAAACGTGCTATGTACAAACAGTGACGATAGATACAGCATACAAAATTATTTGTTTTTGAGGTTCTCAAGCATATAAAATCGATTAAGAAGCGGGACTCACGATAATACCCAGGTAAAATAAGTTACTGGATGTTGTACGCCACACTCTTGGGTAAGAAATATTAAGAAAAACAAAATTTAGATTCATGCTTTTTCGAAAAAATCTGTTAATAGTGTTTGTTTCTTTCCCGAGACCTTCGCGGATAATCTAGAGTTTAATGTACTTATTTTTAAAAAATACTGTGTTTCACTAAAATGCAAACTTGAACAGAAGCATTTTAAAGTGAATTTAATGCTGAATTTTCAGTCTGAAAATCAAAATCTTTATTTAATTTAACTGAAGTAAAGATTTCAGTTTTTCGTCTGAGGAAATTGCTTAAAATTTAAATTCTACTAATAATGCAATTTGTTTGAAACAGTAAGATAATATCGTTATTTTTTAACAATGTTATAAATAAGTA
>JAXGGA010007521.1:0-62129 GCA_038373865.1 Uloborus plumipes
TGGTACCACTCGAGTATACTAGCGCGAGCATATGAAATCTACTCGGTTTAAGGCAAGATAGGCGATTTAAGACAAGCGGCTTCCGTTTTTACTAGCACCATTGAGGTGGAAGACCCTTTTAGCTCAACACACATGCCATAAGGACTGTTAATAGGGTAAGCGTCCATTCATAACACACTTTCACACGCAGAAAGGACAATGACAGGAGAGAGATAGAAAGTACGTCCATGCCCAAGCCGGGATTCGAACCCGGGGCCACCGCATCACAGTCAGACGTCTCTGACCGCTAGACAAGGTGGCCGACACCATGGTTTTTAGAAGTATCTATTTTTTGACTGGAATGAAAAAAATTATTAAAATACCTAAAATATTGCTCGGTGTGTGGCGTTGCAAAAATAGTTCACCATTTAACTTTGCCTCCTTATTTCACTTTACCTCACTTTCTCCTCGATATATAAGTTCTTATTTAAAATATAAACTGAGATAAAACATGCACAAATAAATCTACGCTATTTAGTAGTGATGCGACATCGATGTCGATGATTTGCAAACGTCGTTGTTTTTGTAAACATATAGATGTTTTTTAAAATCGATGTTCATCGGTCGATGTTTTTCAAACATCGGTGTTTTGAGTTCGATGTTTTTTTTTCGATAATGATGTTTTATGTTTCAGACAAAAAGTTTCATAAAAATATGCAATAATTATTTTTATTAAAAATGTGCATCGTTAATCAGTAGTTGCAGTATCTTATATCATTAGATAAAGTTTTCTACAGTTACTTTTGATGCTCTACGGTCGATGTTTTTTAAACATTGTTGCATTGTGCTCGTTGTTTTTTTTTTTTCTTTTTTTCGACGTTGATGTTTTTTATTTCAGCAAAAAAAAAATAGTTTCTTGAAAACATGTGGTAAAAAAAGGCATGTCTTTAATCAGTAGTTGCAGTACTAACTACTGCAGTGCTACTGGGAAAAGTTTCCTACAATTGTACCATCGATTTTTTACGGTCGATGTTTTTTTCAAAATGCAAAGAAAAAACGTGATGTACCAGACTGAGTTGTAGAAGGAGTTGCGATGTATTGTTTATTGCACATTCTAATATATGCGTGATATATTTTTTAAAAGAGTCTACTCCAGTCAGGAAAAAGTTATCTTTGAGGATCAAAGCATTTGATAATACAAGTGTTTTTCCCAATTAGTGAAAGGCATGCGGATAGTGAAAAGTGAAATAGTTCATTTCGTTTACTTATTTAATCATTTTTTTAAATCATTCATTCATTCATTAATTTTAATTTCTTTATGTAATAATGCGCTTATTTATTCATTGATCCTTTTATTTTCTTACTTATTCACTACTTTACTCATTCATACATTTGTTCTCATACATTTATTTATTTATTCAAGCGTTTATTTTTTTCCTTATTTGTTCATTTATATCATTTATTCTATTTTTATTAATCTAATGCAAAAATATTTAATGAGAAAAAATATTATTTTTCACGTTGCCCCATGGAAAAAAAAGCAAATTTTTCCACTTTTAAAGGTACAAATTCACTGCCAAAAATAAAAATAATAATTTTTCAATGCAAGTTTTGTGATGAAATACATGTTATTTTCTGCGTATACAATTGTCATTTTTTGTGTGAACGGTAATTGTCAAGACAAATTTCCAATTGGCTCATTTTGAAAGAGGTAAGTGATCTTAACTATTTCATTTCGCCCCACATTCCCCTTCTTATCAAACCATCAAAAAATACCTTAGAAAAACTCCTTTTCTCAAAATTACGGAATTTTAATGCTTGATTAATCATCATCCATTAAACTTTTAAACATAAAAAAAAAATTCCCAGACATTATCGTTAAAGCTTGGAAAGTTAGTCGACAATTCATTAGCGAGTAGTTCTGGATCACCAAAAGACTCGATTGTCCCTCGCTACTAAAATAGAAGATACCAGAAGTAATGATGCCCGGTATGCAGTCCAAATATCTCAAACTCGCAGACCCATGGAAAGTGAATAAAGACAATGATTCTTGGAAAGCAGATGCAGCTCTCCAGGAATTTTGGAATTGCTAGAGAACATTTCCTTTGACGATAACAGACGCGTTTTTGTTCCCTTCCCGCTGGTGTAACTGAATGAATAGGAAGCTGGCTTTGGTACCCCGGTGGTGTGGCTGGAAAACCCCACAGATGTCTGTGTGACTGCAGTTTTAGGTGGACAAAATGTCCTTGTTCAACTTTAACAGAAATTTTGCAAGGGGGAAATCTTTGTTTTGTTTTTTGTTTCCTCTTATTAAATTCATTAACTAAGTAAGGGAATGTGGGGCAAAGGGAAGTAGCTAAGACAACTTACTTGTTTGAAAATGGAAAAATTGGAAATTCGTTCTCAAAAGTATCGTATATGAAAAAGAAACAATGTGTATTGTTATGCAAATAGCGTTGATATATTATTTTTCATTCTTAGCAGTGATGTTGCACCTTTAAAAAAAAGTTGGAACATTTTCACCTCAAAACACCATGGGGCAAAGTGAAAAATACAATATTTTTGTAAAGAAACATTTTCTATTCGATGATGCACAGTAATTTTCATCAACTGAATGCGTAAATAAACGAATAAATAAACCATTAATGAAAAAAAAAAACAAAAAAAAAAACCGAATGAGCATATAAATGAATGAATTAAGAAATGAGAAAAAGAAATGAATTAATAAAATAGAGAATGAATAACAAAATAAGTGAAAAAAATGAATGAATAATAGGGTGATTCAGAAATGTATGGAAAAAAAAATAAACTTTGTATTTTTCTGCGTCTTACCCTCTTATTTTGTGCCACTATATACACTGATTATTTGTGCAAAATTTTGACAAAATATATTACTATTTAGAGGTCGCTCAAACGTATTGAAATTTCGTGATATTGACAAAAACGTGAACGCAAATGCTATCTATGGAAAAAAGTAGCCTTTGTATTTTTGTTCGTCTTACCGTCTTATTTAGGCCTTCATATACACTGAATTATTTGCCCAAAATTTTAATAAAATATATTTACATTTGGGAGTACTTCAAATTTTGTAATAGTGGCACAAATACGAACGTAAATAATAATAATAAAGTTACTATATTGCTTTTTTATATCTCTGAAGAAAAAAAGCGTGCAATCACAAAATGAACTATGTATCTGAAAAACCAATTAAATGCAGAAAAGTATGAACTAATCAAATGCGGAAAAAAATTAATTCATTAAATATATAGTAATTCGCTCATTAATTCTTGCAATACTTCTTAAGGTTACTTTTTTGTAACTTTGAAACCTTTTCTGTGTTCCTGTACCACTTGAAGAACTGTCTTTGTTTTTCGTCGTTAGTGATAGTCTTAACAAATGCTTCAATAAGGGCCATGCCATGCTCCGTATTGTCGTTTACAATCTTCAGTTTCTTTGGCAGTACAAAGCCTTGTTGGTAGCTATCTTGAAGATTCCAATGCTCAGGATTAAACAGCTGATATATTTTGAGTTTCTTCTTTACATGAATAAGGACGCTGAAAATGTTCCAAATCATTTCTCAGTGCTTGCACAAAAAGGGTTGCTGGGAACCCAGCTCTTAGATATTATTTCCCATTAACGATAAGAATGTGAAAGAAATCACATTTATATGTTACGAATATCTTTTCTTTGTCCGGCTGCAAGTTTGAACTGGTTATGAAATATCAATAACTTGAAGCCATAAAGAATCTTTGACACAGATATAACACGAGGAACCGCTCCTGGGACACGAAAACATACACCAAGAGAAGGTGCTCCGCTCAAGAAAATCGCACTAAGCTCTAGTATCTTCCTTGGACATTTCTTTTGCATGGGTCATCAGAAGTTGACTTTGCGCAACTTCCATTACTAGTTGTACGTTGCTCTGAATTGGCTACCAACTCCTCAACCTCATCGTTTCTCACTCCAGGTTTAAAATTAGAATGTTTTATCCTTGACTTTGATTGTTGAAACCTCTTAGAAAGCAGTATTGTAGATCCAATGTCAGTGGATGGTTTCACGCAATTGCGTGAACATTGTATTTGACATTGCACGCAATCAAATACCCTAATTGTGCCTATTTCTTGGTTTATCGGTTAAAATACTGAGAAATCAAGACTAGAATAGACTTCGGTTGTAATACCACAGAAAACACAATGTCTAAAATATAATGGCGGAAAATACAATATAAAAGTTGCTTCCCTAGTTTTTTTTCCCAAAGTTCAAACATGCTCCAACTTTAGTACCGGCACTGCATGTCGTATCGAAACACATACCACGTACCAGCTCAATAAGTTCCCATTTATCTAACTGGTTATCGTACAGCAGCATTTGCCGTAGCAATTCCAGTGCCTGACTAACTTACTAGAATCCAGAAGTAAATCATAAATGCTTGTGGTCCTGTTACTAATACTGGTATGAAACCCGCCGATCCTCCTTCATTTTCCCAATATATTTTGCATAAGTGTTTCGTTCCAGTGAACTATGAAAATAAGTAATAGATTTAAACGACTTTTGTAAGTTAACGGCTGATTTAGAGCGAATAGTTTGCCTTTACCGTTTTATGGACGTTGTCAAATCCTCCCCATTTTGACCCATACTTTGTACTGTAGCAGCTACTATCAAAGTGGCTTTCTGTCACTTATATTGGGCCCTGTCTAGAGTGGATGCTAGGTGTTTTAACCGAATAAACTCATGCACCTCAAACAACCGAAAAGAAAACAGAAACCACAGCCCGTGCTAGCAGCTGTATTTTCTAGCCAAACTCAATTAAGAGATGATGCAGGTTTGGAGCGGGGGTGGGGGGGGGGGGGGTTACAACTTACTTTGAGCTATTATTTTATTGACTAATTACTTAGTAGCGTAAACTAACATTTTAAATTATTCCATTTTATATGAAGAACAATATTATTTCGGGTAATGAAGTCATAGACTCCAATTCTCGAAATTGCTAATTTTCAACAGAATTCGATCGCGTTGGGCGACCGCTCAATTAGGGATGCACCAATAAGCAAATTGGCCGATTACCGATTAATCGGCGAATGGGAGTCGGCCGATTAATCGGCAGAGCCGATTAATGTTCGGGTTTATTATTTTAAATATTACCAATTTCACCCTCACTTTTTTTACCCTTTCTAATACAATTCCGATTTTTAAAAATGGTTACTTATTTGTTTTTGACAAAGGATTTGTTTTTCTCCATTTTTCCATGTTAAATAATTTCAAAATTTTATCAACTTCCTTTGAAATTTTTTAAATATTTTTGTAAATAAAATTACATTAACACACTAGACATAGTTATTAAAACAAATGGGGGGAGGACTGTGATGAGCACTTAAATTTAAATTAAGAACATCCCTAAATTAAATTTTCAACTATAAGTAGCCATTTAATTCAGGACTTATCGCTTTTAAATAACCTCTAATGTTCAAAGAACAAGCTAAAGAGAAAAATATCGAGACATGAAAAATGTTGCAACATATTGTCTATAAGTGCAGATTTATTCAGAATAGGAATATTAAATCATTTATATCAACTGAGAGGCAATTTATTATTATTTTTTTTATTTTGTATTTCATTCTTTGAATTATTTGTTTTGTTTTTACTCATTACACTTTCGTAAAACGTGTAATTCTTGTTTGCAGAAAATTATTCAGTTCTTGTTTATAAATTTATCCATCGTAATATTGTGTTCAAAAATCGTTGAATTAATTTTATTTAGAACGTCTTTTCCGCCGGTTGATCAGCAAAATTTGATTATAAATGAAATGAAATATTCATGTTTTTGAATTCCAACTTAAAATTTCAGGAATTTGCAGAGGGTTATCTTTTAATATTCCAATCAGTTTTACGTTTTCTATGCACTATTTGTTTTGTTTTTACTCTGTACACACTTTCATACTGTATGTTATAGTAAGGATTTCAGAAAATTACATTTATTTACTGTTAATAAAACAATTTATCATAGTTTCTTGGTGAAGGTATACTTTAAAAGATAATATAAAAAAATAAAAAAATTCGCCGATTAATCGGCAAGATTTTGCCGATTATTAATAATCGGCAAAATGGCCGATTATGGCCGATTAATCGGTGCATCCCTACTCTCAATATTATGAAATTGAGCTAAAATTTCACATACATCACATTCATGAATAGTGTAAAAAAACTGCGAGGTAAGACCAAAGAAATTCAAAAAAAATTTTTTTTGAATCGCCCTAATGTCCACTAAGTTGACATGCACTTAAAATATATCAACATGTAATATATACTGAACTCTCACTTATACACCGCCTCATATATGCGCCTTTTACACTTATACGACGATTTTTAATAGTCCTAGCACACTTCATAGCAAAATAACGATAGTATCATTCGTTTATGCGTCGCTTAAAGAAATATTTCACTTAAGCGCCGAATTTTCCGAAAAATGTAAAAAAATATTTTTCTTAAAAAATAAGCATTTTTCTTCACTTTCCTCTTCAATCTTTCGCCTTTATTGCTCACGGAAGGCGTTGTTTCCGCTTTAGTCCGTGGTTCAGCTCCGGAATTATTGCTAGAAATCAAGTTTCGTAGTAAAAATTTTGACACGAAAGAAAATACCACTTTTTTGTATAATTATGCTTAGAAATTACGAGAAAAAAAGTTCTGAAACTAACTCCTGCAATTAAGTTCGAAAATTGAAATCAAATGAGGAACTGTGCCATCTTTGCGAAGGGACATGCTTCTTTTATCGTTGCATCGTCCAGCAACTCGGAACCAATCATAAACAGGGACAATGTAAACATGTTGCTCCACTATAATCTCGTCTACTCGATTTTCCACGTAATAGCAATGGTTTTGCTGCGATGAATACCGGTTTGACGAGTTGTAAAATTCATTATAGACTGTAATTTAGAGGGTGAATTTCGCAAACTAACGGACGAAACATGGTCGACAATTTTATTTTACGCTTAATAGTAGAATTGAACTGTAGCTCCGGAAAATATATTACGGATCTAAAAACTATCAACCAAAAAAAAAATTTAATTTCACTGAATAATTTTTCCCAGACCCTCACGGATATTAAAGAGAATACTGTGGTGTGTGAAATGAGTAAAACGGGACAACGTTAAAAAGGTACAAATGTAAGCATTTAAAATGAGTTAAAACTTAAACCAGCGTTTTTAGAGGCCCTGTAAAATGCACGCTCCAGCATCGGTGCACAAAAACGAAGAATGGTTCATATGCCTAAAAGAATCAAGTGAACGAGGTAGTTCATTTGGCTGTTTTGGACATGTGACCATTCTGTTTTTATGCACTGATGATGGGGCTTTCATTTTATATCATAGAAATAACTGTTTGCTGAGTTTAACTCCTTTTAAATCTGTACATTTGTACTTTTTAAAATGTTGTCCCATTTTACTCAAATCTGTCAAACACTGAAATTTCTTAAAGTTTAATAGTATTAAGAAAATTTCAAGCATTGTGACCGTTTAAATTTCCTATCATATAGGAAAACTTCACTCTTGTATCTTCATCAAAGCAGGGCGTATACAAGAGAGGGGCGATGGGAGCGATTTCCCCTCTTTAGGGACTCTTCCCGGGTAAGTTTTTCGATATAGAAGTTCTAAAAATGCAGATTTTCAACTTTTAATGAAGTTAGGGGACCGGGAAGAAGGTTTGAGGCTCCCCCCAGAAACTGTTTCAGAACTGAAGTCCAAAACTTTTGTGATCAACATTTATAAACCAGTATGCATAGTAAACAATAAGAAATATCAATCGCCCCTCCCTTGAGAAAGTTCTGGATCCGCCCTTGCATAGAAGTAAGTAGGATGTGAATGAAGAGGTGAAGTCGTATTTTGGACTAATTCAACACAATGTCACTTCACACAACAATAGTAAATTTGACAGAGACTAGTTCTGCAAGTCTAATAACTTTATTGGTATCTACTAATAACGATAAAACAAATCAAATTACAGGCAACAGTAAATATATACCGTAATATAAAATTTGTTGCGGTTTCGGAACACAATAAACTGCTTTGCAGTAAAAGATATTTCAGCCTCATAGGATCTTTTGTCGCTTAGAGTCGTTCCAATCGATTCATTGCTGCAATGCAAAAAATTACTTCGACGAAAACATTGAAATTATCAAGAGTGAACCTCTAGCAAGTCTCGAACCAGGTAAATTGTTTCGCAAAAATAACTCTGAAGGAGAAAGTAATACTTCAGAGCAGTAAACTTTAAAAATTAGAACGCATAAAACATTAAACAAGAAAATGTCCGGTTGGACTTTTTATAAAGAAAGCGAATAAGCAAACATTGTCAAGTAAGAAATCTTAATAAAAGTGGAATCCGAACAGAAACATTTTAAGAGTTAATCGAACATTTCATAAATTAGATTACACATTTAAAAAATTCACTTATAGCAAAGTCAGTACGTGTTAGTGTTAAAAGTTAAAACTAAGCGTTAGTAATATTAGTAGAAATTTTGGGATCTAAAATGTACATGCAATAACAGCACTGTCGAGTCGTTAATAACTGCAGTAAAAAATTTAGTCTGAATTTAATATTTGACTACCAGGAGAGTGCAATTTGGGACAGTGTTTTTAAAAAGTATTGGCTTTTACCGATTGAGAATTTTTAGGGACCAGAACGTGCATTCCGTCGAGATCCAATTGGCTTTGAATTTCTGGATGAGAGGAAGACTCTGGGGTTGCTCAGCAACTTTCAGTCCTTTCTGTTCAAGTACATAACGAATCTGATTCGATCAGGAAGAATTTCAACTCAACAAACAGGCTAGACATTTTCGTCTGGAAGAGAAGTTGTGGAAAATCTCGAGTAAAGTCCTCTGCGTTCGGCTCCCGGCGCTGCTCGGAAGTTTTTCAAAGTCCAATCGCCGATTTTCTGGTCTCGAATAGCTATTGGAAAAACGAAGAAGTATCGTGTTACAAACTTCATGAATAGTGATTTTAAAGTTATTTTTCGTTGTTAATTCCATGAATTTTCAGTCAAAGGTAAAATTATGACAGAACTACGATAATTCTAAGTTGTCTATCCTGCTTCACATCTTTTTTTGGCGAGATTTTGCGCGATTGAATTGCCAAATTCGGCGAGAATTGCTAGATGCCGCCAAATTTGGCTTCATTTGACAATTAAGGATTTGGCGACATTTTGGTGACATTTTGACTTCATACATTGAATCTTATACGGCTCCTTATCGAATTCCCCATTATTGAAGATCGAATTACGAGAATCAACTGGAATCTTTTGAATTCTCTTTTGCTGATAAACAGCTGAGCCGAGCTCCATGCGGCTGTTCAGGTTGTTCTGTAGACTATTTTTCCGTTTACGAATGTGTCTCTTAGCGCTGTAATTTTGTATCCCTGTTTCATTAAGTGTGTTAGAGTTCATAACTTGTAATTTGTCTTTTAATACCTTCGTACAATGTAAAATACTGTATTAAGACAACGCCTCCTAAATACTGAATGCCTATTACATTTGCCTCACTACGGGAGACTTTTGTTCCAAACTGAGCTCCACCTTGCGCCAATCGGATGATGCCGTTGTTATGGTGATAAATCCAAACAATATTCGAATTGAATTTGATTGGTTGATTTCTAAATTTAAAAATTAATCAATCTTTAATTTCTGTCTCAAAGAACTCCGATAGATTGCAGTGCGTCAGGAACCAAGGGAGAAATTATGCTCTGTGGTTAAAACCAGAAAGCAGCACGCATTTAGTAGGCGTTGATTAAGACTAGAAAATCTCTAGAAAACCGGGATTCAGTACACTTTTCTGCTAACGACAGATATTTTAAAGTAAAGTTGACAGTGTTACTAACGAAGAAGCTTTATCGTTACAAGAAAACTGGTACAGGTCCTGTTTACTAGAGATTTTTAGTAGTACTGCAGATTTGTTTTTTAATTTTATTTTACATAATTGTGAGCGCGAGGACTGTCCGAGGTTTCTTTATAAACGCGCGAAGTCTTCAACGCTTAAGTCAATTTGCAACTAGAATATAAACATTTTGAAAAAAAAAAAAACAATTGAACCGACTTCAGAACTTAATTGGCAATTGGTCTAAAAAGTAAAAAATAATTTTCTTCTTTTAACGCCATCGATACTACTTTTAAACATAAGTTTTGAAGTCTGCGTAAAAACACCAAATAGAATCATGTGAAAGTATAATTCAACTATAAATATAAATTTCAAAGAATCCAGGTTCTTCAATCGCATTCACTACAATGACAACCATATATTTATATAATGGTGAGTGAATTATCAATTAGAAAGAGGGAGAGGCGAGTGAATTACCAATTAGAAAGAGGGAGAGGTGAGTGAATTACCAATTAGAAAGAGTGAGAGGTGAGTGAATTACCAATTAGAAAGAGGGAGAGGTGAGTGAATTACCAATTAGAAAGAGGGAGAGGTGAGTGAATTACCAATTAGAAAGAGGGAGAGGTGAGTGAATTACCAATTAGAAAGAGGGAGAGGTGAGTTAATTACCAATTAGAAAGAGGGAGAGGTGAGTGAATGTGCAACCAAAGGGAGAGGTGAGTGAATGTGCAACCAAAGGCAGAGGTGAGTGAATGTGCAACCAAAGGCAGAGGTGAGTGAATGTGCAACCAAAGGCAGAGGTGAGTGAATGTGCAACCAAAGGCAGAGGTGAGTGAATGTGCAACCAAAGGCAGAGGTGAGTGAATGTGCAACCAAAGGCAGAGGTGAGTGAATGTGCAACCAAAGGCAGAGGTGAGTGAATGTGCAACCAAAGGCAGAGGTGAGTGAATGTGCAACCAAAGGCAGAGGTGAGTGAATGTGCAACCAAAGGCAGAGGTGAGTGAATGTGCAACCAAAGGCAGAGGTAAGTTAATGTGCAACCAAAGGCAGAGGTAAGTTAATGTGCAACTAAAGGCAGAGTTAAGTTAATGTGCAACTAATGGCAGAGGTAAGTTAATGTGCAACTAAAGGCAGAGGTAAGTTAATGTGCAACTAAAGGCAGAGGTAAGTTAATGTGCAACTAAAGGCAGAGGTAAGTTAATGTGCAACTAAAGGCAGAGGTAAGTTAATGTGCAACTAAAAAAGGGAGAGGTAAGTTTATTTTGCAGTTAGAAAAAGGATAAGTGGATTTACAATTAAAACGTAGAGATAAGTGGATTTGCCATTAAACTAAGAAATAAGTTTAATTTGCCATTTAATGAATTGAATGAAGTTGCAATTTAAAAGAATTAAATGTTACGTATGAAACTATATGGAGTGTACATCAGTTAATTTCAACGAGTTGAAGAACCAGCAGATGGATGTATTAAAACAATTACCACTGAACAAAACTTAATTCACCTAATTTTAAGACAAAACACGGATTTTTAATTTTCTTGAGATATTTCTTCTAAACCATACAGTGCTATTGAACTTACCTGCTATAGCTGTGAGCATCTTACGTCTAGCGCCATAGCTGATATTTAGCTGTTGCAAGTCTATATCCGTCAGAGTTAGGAAAGTTATCAAGTCGATCTAAAATATGAAATAAAAATACGTGAATAATTTTATTCATACATTATTCATCTATCAAGAATATTTAACTTCAATGCTAATAAAATTTCCGACTCAACCTAAATGCGCTATTAGTACATCTTTTTAATACGTTATTAATTTCATATGTGGGTTTGTTTGTATGTAACTCTGAATAAAAGGTAATATTCACGTTTTTTACCAATATAAAAGTTATATATTTAATACTATTATTAATACTTAAGGCTAAACTATATTCATGTTGACGTATAATAAGTGCATTTAAAAGCGTATTGTAATTTTGAACTAATTTAGATTATTAGTTTCACATGTGGTTTTGTGTGAATGTAACTGAATAAAAGATAAAATTCACGTTCTTTACCAGTATAAAATTAGCATGTTTAATACTATTAATATTAAAGGCTGAACTACATTACATGTTGATGTATTATAAGTTCATGTAAATTTAGCGGATATTCAAATCTGACGGGAAAAAAATCAAAGTATCAAATATAGTTTGATTAACCTTTAAAGCGTATTTTTTAGTTTTTTTAAACTATTATTTGATTATTAAAAGTTTTACAATCGTTTGAGAGTGATCCAAATATGGCATCTGCAAAGGGCATGGTTTTAATCTCATCTCTCCCGCTGCCGTTCAAATCATGGAGTCATCTTTCGGGTTTTACTTCCCGTACCTAAGATATTTTCGTGCTACAGCCGCATGCAGCTTAGAAGTTCAATTTGGAAACCAAATTTTACAAAAGTTTTATCGAACTCAAAATAATCTTCTTAAATAAAACTTGAAAATGGGAGCTCTTTTTATGTTTAACAAATAGATATCTCTCAAATCGCGTGATTTCGATGATTAAAAGCTGTAACAGGGGAGAAAAAAATGTTTTTCAGTTCCCTTGAGATATTTTCAATCTCCATTAAATGTAATAGTAACTAGGGTAGTTCAATGTGGTCTAATGAAACATCCCACTAAATCTGAAATTTATCAACAAAGTGATTATTACAGTCTTACTTCCAAAGCCCTCCAATTTAAAAACTACTCCTCTGAAACATTTTATGGGTCTTATTGCCTAGTGGTCACAGAAGTCTGACCGGGACAGGCAGGCTCCAGATTCGAATCCTGGCTTGGGCATGGATGTACTTTCTCTCTCCTGCTCTTGTTTTTTCTGTGTGAATGCGTGTTGTGAATGGTTACCTGCCCTATAAACTGGTATTATGGCATGTCTGTCGAGCTAAATCCTACTTCCACCTTAATGGTGCCCGTAGAAACGGAAGCCGTACCTCTTACAACTTAAATAGGGTAGATGTATCTACTCATGTTCGGGTACCAGAGTGGTATAATTAAGATCTCACTATGGCAGTCGTGAGCGAATCAGTTTGGCGAACATTTACCGACCGACTGGGGGGGGGGGGAGGGGAGGGTTCAAATTGCTGTTACAGAAGTACGCTAATAACTAAGATCTGTCACTTTCATCATCCATACAATCAGCTTAGACCACCTTTGATCTGGTGTGAAATTTGCTGTTGTACACTTCTAATTAAGAGTAGATAGCGGAACAATGCGGAGGGCATATCAAGCCAGGAGCGTCCCGAAGGGAGGTCACACGGACTTCCCAAAAATTTCTCATTCGGCACATTCGGGCGGAAAATTCGGCAAATTTAGGGATGCAATGTATTGTGAAATCTCGAGCACAGCACTGATGTTCCGAAATACCACTCCCGAGTATTACTCGTGGTAATTTTTTTTGTTGAGGGCACTGCACTGTTATACCCGACTATATCTCAGAAGTTGACTTCGGCACCACCTTTGTTAAACCCTAATCTCGGGAAAAGTTAATTTACGTTCAATATAACAGACTGAACTTGACAGTTAAAACGTTAATGGCACATCATCTAGGAAAATAACACTAACACAGTTACAGGATATAAATATTTCAGTATTTGGTTAATAGGGAGGGGACGCACATACAAGTTTTACAGTAGAGGGCGTACCACTACTGCCCTCGCTATCAAAGTTCTAATGTTTTTCAATCATTAGAAGTAAAGATTGAAAATACTTTCTTTCCATTTGTTTTAAATGCTACATATTATCTTACGCATAAGGTAACGGTATAAGGTGTGTGAATATGGTCGTATTTTATCAATCGGCACATTTCGAAATTTCATTCGGCACATTGAGAATTTCCCCCCTCCCGAAAATTTAAGCTCGGGCGCCCCTGTATCTAACAATCGATAACTTTGTGCCAGCAAACAGGACCGGCGCTAGTAGTTCTGCTACCCTAATAGGTGCTCACAAGTGCCGCAACTCCTCTTGATAGTTTTAAGAGCACTTAGTGCAATTTAGAGTATTAGTTCATATCGCACCCTTGCTACAAAAGTGCCACAACTCAAAAAGCTACGTTTTCCAGGAATTGCAAAAAACTGTTCCCGGGCTGACTAGGCACATTTTAGTATTTTTGAATTTTCCAATATGAAGACCGATACATCTCAAACTATGATCGTTAGTCATTGTTCTAGTCTCTACGACAACTCAAGCTGTGGCATTTCAGTGGAAGGGGTCCTATGCATCTTGATAACAAAACGCCATAACTGCGCTTTGGCGGCTGATTTTTCAATGCAACTTCTGGATCTTTAGAAAATTAGTAGAGGCGTGTAAACTACGTCTAATGACGGTCATAATTCAAAAATTACAATTTGAGTTATGGCACTTGTGCAGCAAGGGCGCGATATGTTCGAAATCTTCTCTTACCTCGTGGTGGAGAAACACATCGTAATATTTCTGAAGGTCTAAAAGATTGAACAGCTGTTCCAGATTCTTAATGGAGTTGTAGTTGACTGTCGATTGCTGAGGAACGTTTTCCCAGAAATTACTCAAACTGAAAGGCGATTGAACTGGAAAGAAATTGTACTAATCACTAACAATTTCGCACATAACTAACAAGAGTTGCGTTGAATTAAAAAGATCTTATCGATCTCAAATTATCTTTAAAAGGAAAAGACATTTAAAAGAAAAGACATTGATTATCACCCTGAAACCTTCTGCCCTTTATCTCAAAATAAAGATAAAAATGATGCCAAGCTGGCTCTTTTCAATAACGAAAAACTTCTCAAACGTGTCTTCTGAAACCTCTTATGAATACGATCAGCAAGTGCAACGGCTCATAACACAGTTCGCATGCCGCTCGTAGCTTTAGTGAAGAGCAAGATTTTAGGTACGAACTTGCAAACAAGAATGAAAAGTTTCCAAGTTCGCTGATCAGCATGAATTTGAGTTAATAGAAATTTTGCTTTCAAAACATGTTTAATGTGCAGAATGTATTTTGAACTGGTGCCGTTCAAAGTTTTGCAGCAACCAGTACTTAAGGAATTGGAAATGATAAAGTTACCTTGTTCCAAAGGACCGTCTCCTTTGTCAACCGAGTCCGTATTCCAACCTTTAGTAGTCGACGTTCCAGCACCCAGTGCTTTGTCGTTCATCTACAATAAAGAACAGTCATTTTAAATTCAACTTACTGGGTTACGTAGATTAATTGTTCAACACATACAGGCAGTTTCGTGTTGAATCAAATAAAAAAGCATAGTACAGAGTATGTCAATTTTTCCTTGGAGGGCATTTCTAAAAACCCGCTTTTGTTCCAGGACTTCGTGGAGTTTAAGATCTGCACCATACTTTTGACAGGATTAAAGATAGAGCAAATTCCAGCACTGGACACTTAAAGTCATTCAACTCGAAGTTCAGACTTGCCTCAAGGTATTCCGAAATGGATCCAGTGTTCTGAGCCTGCCGTTGGGCCGCCCTAGCTGCGAAATCTGGCATTGATTTGGAGAACCCATAACCAGACCACATGTGCGTAGGTGTGCGCACGTCATCTCCGATCGGCTGCTGCATGGCTGGAAGAAAATAGCCACAATTCAGCATGACACAGAAACACTTTTTTTTAATTCATTGTAAATTATTGGAAATTTAGTCCATCAAAACGAACTTTGAATGCATGTGATAGGGCCTGTATGTTGTGTTCCGTTTTACAGTTTTACCAGTATGAAATGAGGATTAAAATAATTCTAAATAAATTTAGTTTAAAAAACTTAAAAATAAGCTTTTAAACTATATTTCATGATACTAATTTCCCTCTGATTTTCAAAACTATTGAATATCCGCTCTCTAAGTTTATATGAACTTTTATACATCAACATGTAATATAGTTTAGCCTTTAGTATTAATATTATTAAATATATTGCTTTTATATTTTCAAAGAACGTGCATATTATCTTTTATTCAGAGTTACATACATACCCACATGTGAAACTAATAAAAGCGTATTAAGAAAGGTAGATGGGTTATGGGTGATAACTTTTCGAAGTTTTCAATTTAAAACTTGCATTTGCTATATCCTTTCTACATATTCAACTAAACTATGTATTTGAAATTAGCTTCGTTCCACGTTGTTTCATACCGTTCAAAATGCTTTTCATTATTCCTCCCCTTATTTTTATCTTACCTAACACCCCTATTTTGTAAGATCAGAGAAAACCTGACATATCGTCACTTTGGAAGAATAACGCTGCAACTCAAAAATCGAAAAATGACATTTTTATATCATTCTGTTCAGAAAAAATCGCTCTTTTATGAACAAGGTTACAACTCAAAAGTGTCAAAAATATCCGCTAGGGAGCAATTTTTGGAGAACACTGATGTAACTCAAACTACCTTCACTCTTTTTAAAATGACGTCATTAGTTAAAATGCCATTGAAATCAATGCTACATTAGAAAAGAGATTAAAATGCGGTTTTTTTTTAATGTTAGTTTCATTAAAATAGTCGCAATAGTTTTGAGCACAAGCGCGATAGAAGTTTCTAAAAAGTTAAAAATTGCTCTCCTGAAAAATGAGCTTTGAGTTGCAGCGTTGTTCTTCCAAAGCGACGATATGCGTAAAAGCACGGAAGGTTTCACCAAAGAAGATCAGACAGTACATACAAATACAAACCCACATGTGAAATCAATAAAAACGTATTAAGATTTTGAATTCGCAAGAAGGATATCAGGGCTTTAACCCTACACTGCATGATTTTTTGTTCTTTGAAAGACATATGTGTTTTTTAGTGTAATAAGAAAACATTGGAACAGAGTTTAAAAAAATTAATTTTGAAGATAGATGGTTATATTTGCTTTCGGGACACTTAATACTTGCTTTTTATGATTGAGTTGCCTTATGCATGGTCATAAGTAAAAAAAATCCATGTAGCCAATTGGCAACGCTATGCAGTGTAGGGTTAAATCTCCTTCGCGTGTCATCTTTTTTTCACCTTTCGGGCAATTTGTGGCCACTAAACCAGAGAATTCTTACTCTTGTTATAATCGTCAAGTTGAAAAAACCCTTCTACTTAATCGCACATATTCAATCACTCTTCTATCTCGAAGCGAGAAATAAATTTTAGCTTAGGTGTAATACAATACGCTATCTTGATTCCTCAAAAATTGAGGAAAATTACTTGCAGCAAATATACTCTGGACTTCAAATTAACAATCAATATCGTCTTTTATACTGCCTTACCTTTATTTGCGGTAATTTTTTTGTTGGCATAATCTGCCAATAACTGGTGAACGCCCGAATTGAAGGACTGCTCTTTGTTTCTGGTCGACTTTCGGAACACGTTAGAAGCTTTGTAATCGGGTGTATCGTTCGAAGAAGTTGAAGATGCTGAGGACTCATGTTGGCTGCTCAGGTCACTCCTAGTCTCGTAACCATTGTTCATGAACCTGGAAAATTGAGTTGTTTTAATCTGATGTTTATGACTTGTTAAACATTTAGAGAGTACGAGAGACTTGATTCGAAAATGGTAGTGCTGAAGGTAATAGTTTATTCTAAATGCTGGTTGATTTTGCAGCAATTAACCTTTAAATAACTCACCCTAAGCTACGCATACAATTTTCAATATCCCGAATCTCGTTAAATGAATGTCAGAAACTATTCCTGGCTTAATATATTAGAGAGAACGGAAAATAATATTTTCATGCGGGATTTTTCACAGATTTTATTTTTAATGAATGATTCAATTCCTTAATTAGCAACGAAGTTTTATTCTGTAGAACCTAATTTTCAATCTCGGATCAGTAAAATACAATTTTTTTTTTTGCAGCAACATATCTGGAGATTGCATTTTAGATCGCAGTCAAATTGTTTTTGCATCGTAGAGATCGGAATAAAGGGAAATCAGATGACGCAATGTCGGGAGAGTGATGGCGAGATAGCCCCGAAGTTTCATTTATGCTGAAGACAGACTGATGTCTCGCCACTAATTTGTAGGAAACTCGAAAAATCTCTTTTCTAAAAAGTGTAAAACAAACAAATGTCTCGCCTGCAACAATGAATTGAGCCTACTCTGTTAAAACTACAGGTTGCACACAGAGCCTGATTACCGCAGGAGCACGCGGGGCGCAGGCCCCTCCTCTTAGATTTCAAGAGGCCCAAAATTCCTTTACTTTATACAACACCTAAATACTAAATGCCTACTGTATATTTTACTAAAATACCTACTGTGTATTTTACTAAAACACCTATTGTGTATTTTACTACTAATACTAAAAGCCTACTGTGTATGCTGACGTAATAATTTGATAGCATTATCATTATTACTTTAAGTTTGATCTTTGCACAAAACTTTTATTTCATTCTGGTATTGTAAGATTTTTTTTTTTACTTGTAACACGTAACTGATATAGGGGGGGGGGGTCCTGAAATAGAAATGTGCCCCATGTCCAATGTCAGAATGATCGGGCTCTGGCTGCACAAGACATTAAGGTGTAAACATTACAAAACCACAGCGGAACCTCATGAAGGGTGCCACTTGAATCCGTATGGTACCCGGTACCCTTGACCGTGCTATGGGATCCCCGTAGGGGCCGTATGGATCTAAATGGCACCTTCAAAGGTGCCATACGGAGTCAAGTGGCTAAATTCAGGGGGTGTTGCTGGTGCTGCAATATTTCACTCTTTCCTTGTTCAACCTGTAACGTAAAAACTCAAAAGGCGCGCTTAACACCTTCGAACGGTTCTATTTCAAAAAATGGGGAGACTATTGAGAAAAAGAACCATGGTAGCATTTCTGCGTAGTCCGATATTTTATTTCTCTAGAACTGATAGGGGGAATTAAAAAAGAAAAAACATCAACGTGCCAAATAGACGAACCCAACGAAAAACAAAACAAAATGCAAAATCTCACTTTCCTTCTCTTATCACCATCACCTTTATTTCGACTGGGGCAGGAATTCAAGTGAAACACGGACGATCGCAACTCACCAATGCAATTGCAAATTCACAAATTTGGATTCAAGTGAAACGTTACAATCGCTACGAGATGCAATTCTATCGTAATTCGACTTCCAGTAGCGATTGCAATTGCGATCGCCTCGAAGCGATTGCAATGGTGTTTCACTTGAATTCGGCCCTAAATCAGTTGCGACCTGAGGTACTGTTCATCATTAAAAACCGTGTAGCACTCGGGAACCATTCCACTTAAAAAAGTGGGTGATGGGTTGTGAGTGGGAACTTTCCGAAGTTAAATTTAAAACTTACATTTGCTTTCCTTTTGACATTTTCTACTAAATTATGTTTGAAATAAGCATCGTTCTACTTTCCTTTTTGATACGGCTAAAAATGCTTATTATTCTTCCCCTTATCTGACCTATCCCTCCTATTTTACTAAGATGAGAGAAGTCCTGACACATGCGTAAATACGCGAAAGGTTTTACCTAAGAAAATCACAGTATGCGCAAATGAGTCCGAAGTAGCGAGAAAAAATGTCAAACATTAGTTTCAACAGTGTACTCACTTGTTAATGTGCGAGGGTATGAATATTCCAGAATCCCCTTCATCCGCCGGGGTCTGCCGATCTCTCTGGGCATGGTTCTGCGCACCGGATCCCGCCGGGAAGGCATAGCTCGTGTCTGGGCGGTTGATCCATCTCTCGACGTCTTCTGGAAAAAAAACGAAGTCCGGTTTAAATATTCAGGTGGATGAAGATCTATAGAGTTATTTTTACGAGAAAACCATCCAATACCCTGTGTAACGAGAGCTGGCGTCTCAAAGTAAATTAATTTCCCACTGTCCGCACTTTTACCATGATGGTTGTCATGGTTACGACGCTATGGACGTTTTCCCCACTTAGCTTTTGCAACAATGGTCAAATGCAAACGATTAAAACTGCTTTGTGCGTAAACTGTTCTTCAATTGAAATATCGACGTTAATAAAGCATAACTTCTTAGAAATTTTTGCTTTGTTTATGTATGACGAGATTTTTTAGAAAACTGAGAATTAACCGAGACATGAGGATATAAATAAAAGCGTAAGTTACATTCGATAAACATAAAATGAATGAAATGCCTCAGCATCAGTGTATAAAAAAAGAGTGAAGCTGTTTTCTTTCGTACGGTTTCCATGGACACGATGCAACATTTCTCAAGTTAATACACCTATTTTAAGGTAACCAAGTATAATAGGGCAATAATGCATGAAAGTAATTTACAGAGCATTGTAAAAGCAGTTTCTGAGCAAATTATTGCTGTTGTGACCCGTAATCAAAATATGAGGTCTTATTGAAATTTTGCAGGAAAATAGCCAAATTCAGAGAGTTACAGTGAGTAATGTCAATTTTTTCGCATGATTTGCAAGTAGATTCTACACATACAGACGGCGAAATTATGGGATCAATATCTCGCAAAGTCTTAAATTTGGTGTTTTGCAAAAAGTCTTCAGACTTAAAACTTTGTCCCTCGATAACGGCCAGACGAGGGTAAATAATCTTTGTCGAAAAGATGTCTCGAGATGCTCTTTCGATTGCCACCTTTTTCAATCTTTGTCATTAGTACACCATTAGTGTGGTTTTGGTTAGTACTAATATTCCTACTTTAATACACTTTCAATCATGTACTAAAATCCTCAGAACACATTTCAAACTCCCCAGAACGTAGAGTATTTGTAGTACATTTTGAATTTAATTTTGTACGGCAAACAAAGGAAGCCATTACTGATCGAAACTGGAGACTTTAGCGCAAAAGGACATCTCCAATTATAAGTCTTTCAGGAGTCCGAGAATTTTCTAAGTTTATCCTGAAATCTATGGTGTGAATTTAATATACTAGACAGCAACTTGACACTGAACGTCACTACGGGCGGAGCCAGTGAGAGCTCACAAGCAGTCAGCGATCTCTTCTAATTCGTTAAGTAAGCTGTGACGTTTTATCTAGCTCGTTTTTCATAGGCTAACGTCACGCTGACGTCACGATGTTTTTGTCAAGAAACGTTGCAGTATAGTATAACAACATTTTAAGGACATTTTAATAAATTGTACTACTCATATAATTACGTATTGATCCTCTCCCCCAGGGGAAAAAAGGGGAAGAGGATTAATACGTACCCTCCTTCCATAGAGGTATTTATTCCGAGTCTAAGCTCATTCAATACCGAACATTCCCAAACATTTTATTCTTTGGAAAAATATTTCCAAGGTTGATGTCCAATTTAGTTCTACGTGTTAGAAATTTCAAATATACTACTAGAAAATATTCGATTTCAATGTTATTGCGACGTTTTAGGAACAGACAATTGAGGATATGATTATAACTTTAGATTTTTGTAATTGCGAAGCGTGCTAAAATTTTCAATTTTTATTATGATAGTATGTATTTTTTTTTGTCTCGCCGAAAAATCATTCAAACTAACTTTCGTGAATTGTCTCATTTGATACTTGTCTTCAATCTGATAGTACATACAAAAACTAAAAGCATTGCTAAGCCTCGAGAAACTTCAAAACCGGCAAAAACCGAGTGTTAACATTCGATTCCATCTTCGTAGACTGCTACAGATGAACAATTTGCAACACCACCTAAGAACTTACTTTTCACCGGGTAATTAAGTGGTCCAGGATTGTGCACAACTTGACGCTGATAGACTGGATTGTGCAGAGTCGGTGGGGCAGGTTCCGCAGTCTTCAAGGGAGGAGAGGTCAGGGACAAGTTGTTCAGGAGACCGACAATCTGAGGATTCTGCTGGATGATGTTGGTCAGAAGGCTCAACGATTCTGCAGTAGTCAGGTTTGAAGTCACTGTTGAGGACGAAAGAAGTGTGAGGTCCCGTTTCTTAAACAGCGATTTGGTGTAGAAATTTACCTTTGTACAGGGATTTATTGATTTTAAAATTAAACCAGACGTAATACACACTGTCTAAAGACACGGATAACTTAAACATTAACAATATTCGAGCTGAAATGTATCGCCTGGTAAGAACTAAAACGTCACACTGCAAATCACCTACATAGCATAGAGATCCTTATTTTCAAAAATAGATCCAGGAAGGGAGTCGGGGGCTTTGTGATAATGTTTGCCTTATATTTTACATATTTTTGCCTCATGCATTATTATAGTTAACGTTCGAGACTTATTTTTTTTACTAGCTGAGAGAGCTGTTTGATACGTATAACATAACAATAAATTATATTTTAAACTATTTTCAGCTTGCTCAACCATGCTGTCACCACCAAATCGTTCTAAATGTGTGTTTTTGATTTATGGTTAGTTTTTATTACATCTGTATTTTCATAAAGAGGTTTTTTTTGGTATATTTATAAGACTTAGATGAAACTAACAAAAACATTTAGGCTGGATCAACATCGGATATTAAACATATTTCGAAAATATTCTATTCATCACTACTCTTGCGTAAAAAACTTGCTAGTTAGTCCGAGGGTGAAATAACTTCCTAAATTTTAGCTACTTAAATTACAATTTACATTTGCCTAGGAGTAAAGTTTTTTTCTCGAAGGAACAAGTTTTACTAAATTGGAAACTTTTGATGGAAATAACATAGAATGTGAAAAAATTGACATTGGCCCTTTTAGAACCAAGCCACAGAAATATAAAAATTCATTGTTAAATTAATTTGGGACAAAGAGTTAAAACAATGACTATGTACCTTGCCGCTGGATTTGTTCCCTCGTCTCCATAGGTGGCCGCATTCTGCTGTAGGATTTAATGGTCGGCACGCCGAAGTTACTCTTCAGTGGAGACTCCACAGTCCAATCGTCTTCTTCCAGCCCTAAAATGTCTTTGCGTACTTGGAAGAGAATCTCGCAATCCTTTTCAGCTCCACGTACTAAAACAGACTGAAAGAGAAATAGTATTCTTGATTAGTTTGGTAGCTCCTTGAATATGGGTCATTTCGTCCAAAACTTTATTTGCAGCGTTTCTCAAACTTGAGACATTTATGTACACCTGTAATTTTCTAAGTACTAAACTACACTAATGAAAAAGCTTGCTTTTAAATGAACTATTTTTTTTCCTATTCTCGGTATAACAGTGTATGAAAAATAAACTCATAAAATATTAAAACAGTTACACTATATACAATACTCATTAAAATCTGAAAATTGTGCTTAGCCTATAGACAATAAAGTTGTTTGATTAATAAAAATTATTAAAATATTGATTTATAAATTTATTTCCGCATTCAAAATTTTTATCTCCACTTCATATCTACAGTTTCTAAAAAGGGTACCTAATACAAATAGAAAGTTCTTCAATCTGAATGCCATCCTGTTTCAAGACACTTTTGCGTCAATTGGCTGGTAAGAGTTTCTAATTTTTCCTTCCCATGCTCCGAACCGCACTGGATACTCAAATCGCATCTCTAGATACCTCATAGTCTAAGATCCCACCGCAGTTTATCTACACTCATAACGTACACTCATGACGTATATGTCAAATTAAAGCTGATTTTTTTCTGAACCTGATGCACTATGTCCGCCTATGTAAAAATGCCCGAAACCTATAGGCAGCCTGGCCTAAACAGGTCACATGAATGTAGTATTTCTACACTCATAGCGTACACTCATGACTCATATCAAATTGAAGCTAATTTTTTTCTGAACGTGGTGCACTAAGGCTGCCTATGCAAAAGTGGCCGCAACCTCTAGGCAGCCTGGCCTGAAGTTTAGGGTCCAAAATTTCAAATGGTTATAAAAGACGGAAAAATTGGTCGATTCTTTTGCTTTTTTTACTAAAATTATTCTTAATGTGAGTACTTTATCGAAAATAAAATTGATGAACTTAAATTTCAAAAATTGCCGATAGGGGGCGCTTTAGACTTTGTAGCTAAAAACAACTACTGTTTACCGTTTTTTTTCGTATTTTCGTAATTGATTCAAAAAGTTCAAACTCTAACTTAAATTTTGAGCCCAAAATATCAACTAATTTCCAGTTTTTAGCAATATTCGGACCAGGGCCGGATTAAGGGTGTCGTAGGCCCTAGGCACTCCAGCAGTGTAGGTCCCGAAAAATTTTTTTTAAACTGAAATTGACCGCTAATATTAAGTAATAATTTTGTTGTAGATATAAATCCGAAAATGTGATGATGCGGTAAAATAACATTATTTTATTTTGGGATTTTAATGTTTTTATTTTTCATAGAGCCATTTTTAATAGCCATAATTCCAGAAGTAAGTTTATCTGCAACAAAGCAACTTTTATATCTACCAAATTCCATGCAGAATTCCAGGGTTTTAGTACATGAACATAACAAGACTTTAGCCGCCGGCCCGGCGGCTAAAGTCTTGTGGTTTTCCCGGCCTCTCGGACGGGCACATGCGTTTGACACCAGTTGGCCACGTTTCCATGCCCACCACCAAATGCTTGCGCGCGATCGAGAGGGTTTCCCTGCTGCTAAGGTCTTTTGTTTTAGTAGCTCAGTTGTGTAATAAGTTAATATGTAAACACTACGATAGAGCGTGTATGCCTGGGCTTGATTTAATCACGCTCAACCCCAAGTCAATCTTTAGTTTAAAAACTGGAAGTTAAATTTATTAAAGGTAAGGTAAGTAAAGAAAAGAAAAGTTGTTTTTATACTCTACTTATTTCAACCTAGTTTTTGATTCTGGAATATTTTTTCATTCCATTATAAATAATAGAATTCTCATTTCATCACTTCTTATTAGTATAGTCCGCCGTAGAATGCAGCACAATGCAAGGAACTTTGAGTAGGCCGACTATGGGGTGGTTTGGCCAAACTATTGTAAAAAATCTCCAGTAGTCGTAGAAATAGTACAGTTCAAATCACCTTTGGAATTTTGATGATGTAATACACGAATTCGCTGTGTCAAAATCCCGAAAAAAGGAGTTTTTTTAGGATCTACTTAGTAAACCAAACGTTTTGTATTCGTATTTTTTATGTGTTTGTATTTACATATACTATTTTGACCTTCACTATATAATATAAAAATGTTTATAAGTTTTGGGGTATTTTTATTTCAATGTATTTTTTTTCAAAGCCCTAACACCTTTGGTCTTCTTAGGCCCTTTGGCCTTCGTAGGCCCTAGGCACGTGCCTACTGTGCCTAATTGGTAATCTGGCCCTGATTCGGACCAAACGTCAAAAAATATGTTTTTCTGTTTTTTAACTTGTCCTTTCATGTAAAAAAGCTTATTAAAATCATCTGGCGATACTAATAATGTGAAAATAAAATTAAATGCAAACTTTCTGAGTTGTAAAATACAAAATTTCTGGGTAAAAAAAATGTTGGAAAAAAAAAATATTTTTTCTTTTTTTAGTTACGAAAGGGTTCATCTGATTTTATTTTAACATTATCAGGTGATTTTAATAATTTTTTTACATGAAAGGACTAGTTGAAAAGCAGAAAAACACAATTTTTGACGTTTGGTCCGAGTATTGCTAAAAACCGGAAATTAGTTGATATTTTGGGCTTAAAATTTAAGTTAGAGTTTTAACTCTTTGAATCAATTACGAAAACATGAAAACAAACGGTAAAAAGTAGTTTTTTTTAGCTCCAAAGTCTAAAGCGCCCCCTATCGGTAATTTTTGAAATTTAAGTTCATCAATTTTTTTCGAAAAAGTACTCACATTAAGAATAATTTTAGTAAAAAAAGCAAAAGAATCGACCGATTTTTTCGTCTTTTATAACCATTTGAAATTTTGGACCCTAAACTTCAGGCTAGGCTGCCTAGAGGTTGCGGCCACTTTTACATAGGCAGCGTTAGTGCACCACGTTCAGAAAAAAATTAGCTTTAATTTGATACATGAATCATGAGTGTACGCTATGAGTGTAGAAATACTACATTCATGTGACCTGTTTAAGCCAGGCTGCCTATAGGTTTCGGGCACTTTTACATAGGCGGACATAGTGCATCACGTTCAGAAAAAAATCAGCTTTAATTTGAAATATACGTCATGAGTGTACGCTATGAGTGTAGATAAACTGCGGTGGGATCTTAGACTATCACTGTTCTCCCATAACAGCATATAAGGAATTTGTTAGCGGTTACATTTTTATGACTTTGGTACCTTTTCATTTGTACACCTCTAATTATTTTTCTCGACGTCTTTATCAGTAGTTTTTGCTTTTTCACGATCTAAAGTATTATACTATAACAAACTGATAGAAAAAACATGATATAACCGATAGAAACTACAGAAATAACCAAACTCATTGCAAAATTAAAGTTAAGATTCAAATACCTTAGTATTTTCTTTTGTCTTTGGTCTCACCATTATGTTGATATTGAACGTCTCCATGAATCGATTCATCATTACTGAAAATAAATTGAGCTTTAAGTAACTCTCAAATTGCGAAGTTCTAAAATTTAAGTTGTGAATAAAATATTACCTGGATCGAGTTCCTGTCCTTCCTTTAAGTTAAACATCAAAACCAAGGGAAGGCATTTCTAAAATAGCATATGAATAAGTTTAGGCTTCATACTTTATTTGGGCTTTTAAGAATATTATTTCAATAATATACAAAGAACTGGAAGGGTATATAGTGGGATAAAGTGAAATTGTTAAGAGCAGGAATCTGAGAAACTGTCACGCCTAGCATTATGGGGTGATTCATGACTTCTCAGATTTTCTCCCAAAAATTACCAAATGTTTATTACCTTATTGAAAGACCAAATCCAGAATGTTTTGCTCTAAAGTTGAGTTGTTCAGTTTTTATGGACTCCTAAAGTTGAAGGTGCGGCATCAAAAATTAAGCGGATTTTCAAGACATGGAAGTTGCTGTGAGCCAAAACTCTTAACATGAACGGTTGAACTCCAATTTTCTTTTTGTATATGGAATATAGAAGGTTGAAACTTTACAAAATGAATGTTAAATTTGTGGTAAGTTGTTGCCGTAAGGTCAGTGAAGGCCCTCAAAACAAGGCATTTTTGACGTTTTTTAGCGTTTTTGAGGTCCAAAAACAGCTTGTACATTTCAGTTGGCACGGCAAAAGTGGTATCGTTTGAAAGACCAGTGTAAGCACTTTAAAATAATGTATAAATAACCGAGGAAAGTTCAACGTGCTTTTAGTTGCGTAAGGCCGAAATATGAAAAATGTCATATTTTACCGATATTCAAACGGTCATAACTTCCTCTGCCAACAACATATTGAAATATTTTTTTTGCCAATGTCATACTCTATTCTTTGTCTTAACAGAACAGTTGAGTCCTTTGAGGCGAAATGTGAAATTTTTTTTGACAAAAAATACACTGGAAAAAATACATTTTTTGTAAAAAAATTTTTCACATTTCGCCTCAAAGGACTCAACTGTTCGGTTAAGACAAAGAATAGAGTATGACATTGGCAAAAAAAATATTTCAATATGTTGTTGGCAGAGGAAGTTATGACCGTTTGAATATCGGTAAAATATGACATTTTTCATATTTCGGCCTTACGCAACTAAAAGCACGTTGAACTTTCCTCGGTTATTTATACATTATTTTAAAGTGCTTACACTGGTCTTTCAAACGATACCACTTTTGCCGTGCCAACTGAAATGTACAAGCTGTTTTTGGACCTCAAAAACGCTAAAAAACGTCAAAAATGCCTTGTTTTGAGGGCCTTCACTGACCTTACGGCAACAACTTACCACAAATTTAACATTCATTTTGTAAAGTTTCAACCTTCTATATTCCATATACAAAAAGAAAATTGGAGTTCAACCGTTCATGTTAAGAGTTTTGGCTCACAGCAACTTCCATGTCTTGAAAATCCGCTTAATTTTTGATGCCGCACCTTCAACTTTAGGGATCCATAAAAACTAAACAACCCAACTTTAGAGCAAAACATTCTGGATTTGGTCTTTCAATAAGATAAACATTTGGTAATTTTTTGGAAAAATCTGAGACGTCATGAATCACAGGCGTGACACTCTCTCAGATTCTTGCTCTTAAGATAACTTAACCGTTTCAAAATGAGCGTTTTGGAAATTTGTTCCGAAATTTATTGTACACAACGAAGGTACAATGTATTTCGTAATACAACTTGCTTATTTCATTTTCGCCAGTTATTGTGCTTTAAAAAGTAGAAAATTTTAACTTAAAAAACCATGGGGCAAAGTAAAAAATAAAATATTTGTAAGAAAATATTTTCTATTTGAGAAAATACACTGGCGGAAAAAAAAATCCCAACACCAAGAAAGACTTGTGTTAGATAAACGAAATTTGGTAGGCGTGTTTATACAACTGAAAGATGACATCGATTGAAATTTCGCGTTCCGCGCATAAGTGTGGCGCAGCTGGCGTCACTCAGAACATGCAAATAAGGCTTGTTTTAAAAGCGTGTTGTGAAGCTCGTGTGTATTATTTTTCCGTGAAATTTGACGAATTGCGTTCATGATAGCTAGGAATGCCTCTAAGAAGACGAAGAAAGCCATTATCAACAGCTCACCGAGTTTAAACGAGGTCGTACAATTTGGCTACGAGAAGGTGGATTTTCATTTCGCGATATTGCAGAAAGACTTGGGTGGGAATGTTTCCACCATGCATGATTATTGGAAGCTATGGGCAAGGGATGGTACTACCTCAAGAAGATCGAGTTCCGAGCTGCCACGTGGCACGACTGAGAAGGAAGATCGCCGAATCTTGCGTACGGCTGTGGCGCATCGTACTGCATCTGCGGTTGACATTCGAGCTGCAGTTGGTACCGTCGTGACCCAAGGAACGGTAAGAAACTGTTTACTTCAAGGACAGCTCCGAGCCAGGCAGCCTGCAGCCGGTATTCCATTGACTGCAAACCATTGCCTTTTCCGACGGCAGTGGTGCCACGACAGAGCTCACTGGAGGTCGGAGTGGAGATCTGTTGTAATTTTTGATGAAAACAGATTCTGCCTTAGTGCCAGTGGTGGCTGTATATTGGTCAGAAGGAGGCCAGGGGACCGCCTGCATCCAAGCGGTCTACGGCCTAGACACACGAGACCCACACCTGGAGTTATGGTCTCTGGAGCAATTTCCTACGACAGCAGGGGCATTCTTGTGGTTATCCCAAACTCACTGACTGAAAATTTGTCGTCAGTCTGGTAATTTAACCAGTAGTACAGCCCTTCATGAGTAGCATTCAAGGGGGCGTTTTCCAACAGGATAACGCTCGCCCTCACATCGCTGCTGTAACGCAATGTACTCTACAGAGTGCTGACATGTTACCATGACCTGCAAAATCACCAGGTATGTCTCCAATTGATAACGTATGGGATATCATGGTACGGTACCTCGAGCATCATCCACAGTCAGCAATGACGGTCCTAGTATTGACACCACAAGTGCAACAAGCATGGAACTCCATACTACAAAGTGACATTCGGCACCTGTATGACATAATGCATGCACGATTGAAGGCTTGCCTTTAAAATTCTGGAGGTTACACCCTCTACTAAATTAACATAATTTCACACTTGCACAGCATTTTCTCGAGCTTAAATTAGCCAGTGATCTTGTACATTTAATCAATTAAACATGTTAACTAGACAATTGCATTATCCGAATTTCATTACTCTACAGAAATTTTTTCTTGGTGTTGGGATTTTTTTTTCCGCCAGTGTAGATATTTTCAAAGGAATGTATAAATAGATGAACAAATGAATTAATGATGAAGCAATGAGATAATCATTGTACGAGGGAAAAATGATAGAGTAAATAACAAATAAGTGAATCAATAAGAGTAAAGGAATCAATGAGGGAATGATTCAAGAAAAAAATTTCACTTTGCCCCATTAATACGTAACAAACTGCATTGAACGTTAAAAACCGAAACATGCCAAATGCGAACTTAATAAGTACTGCGTCGGACGTCAATAAATCTATTAATACTAAGATTAATTGCAAGAACTTTATACCTTTAAAATATTTGATAAACCACGAAATAAATGAACATGTGTATCAAATTTTGATTATTAGTATGTTTTTTCGTTGATCCTTGGCACTTTTTTACCTGTGGTCAACTAGATGTTAAAAGGAACTTTGGTAAAATATTACTGTATAGGTGGTGCTTTCAATTGTGAAGATATTTTACCATTTTATTTTGCCCTGCTACTTCAATTTGCCCACCATTCCCCTACATAGTATAAAAGTTAACGGTTAAAGCTGCTAAAATACTCACTTCAAATTTCCAAGGAACGTAGTTTTTGATGCAAAAAGTCGTAAACGTCAACCTTAACTGTAATCCCTACTAGCAAAACTTTTTGCAGCAATCTTGACAGATCTTGATATTGTACTGACGGCATCAATATTGCGTATTTAATACTGCATGAAGATTGTTATGACAAGACGTATGCAATTTTTTATTACACATCTTGACGTATCAATATTGACTTCGTCTTGCAATATCAAGATTGCATAAATCTTGTCAGCGTCAGGACTGAAAAGAAGGTTCTTGATATCTTACTGTCGCTGTCAAGATCATTAGAGCGCACAATAGAAGAGAGGCACGTGCGCAATCGCATCTTTCATACAGATTGTTATCGCCTTGCCATGGCAAGATCTTTACATTTTTCTATCATGACAATCTTTGTGCAAGATTACAAAAACAATCAACCTTGATATTAAGTTGTATACTCCTTGTCAGACAATCTTGTGACAAGATGCTGACAACCTAAATTCAGTAACATAGCAATCTTGAGGCAGTCTTGAGGTAAGATTGCCTTCTTGACGCGTCAATCTTTATGCAATTTTGAGGCAAGAAGTTATACTTGCTGGGGTAGTGCTGTTCTGGTCAGTTGACTTCTGATATTGACAATGTTTACCCCTTTTCCGTGTAATAGGAAAGTAATTGGAACTAAATTTAGTTGGGTTCTTGTCGTTTTGCTGAAGAATTGCAGCTCAAATCCCTGCAATTACCGTAAAATGGGGTGTATAGGAACAGCGAGGTCAATCGGAACAAAACTTCCCAACCGTACAAAGAAATTCATAAATATACTATTGGGTATTTTTCGCCATGAATTTTTTTTTTAGAAAGGTAAGATCATAGGAAGTAGGAAAAAAATACTTTTGTCAATCTGGCAACGCTACTGGCTTCTAAAGAGGGCTGCACGTTGAATGCTAGAAAACATCACATTTTCATAGACTGCAAAACTTCATATGCAAGAACAAACCTTCTTATATTTAAAAACTATGAGTGGTATGTTTCAATTATACATGTATCTGAACAACAGAATACCACATTAGAATTTACATTTTTTATAAATTGTGTCATAAAAGTGAAGAATTCTGAAAAATGCCATGGGAAAAAAATTTGCGGGGTGAATCGGAACACTTAGTTCTGTTGTTCCAATTCAAACTTATTTGAAGGAAATTGTTTGAAAAATCAAGATTCTAACCCCAATTCTTCTAATCAAGACAGGGACAAGGATTTATTACTGTTTATCCCTTCTCGTGAGCAACTAGATCTTAGAATGACAAAAGTTACAGATTTCAAAAGATTTTTTCTCCGGGAGACTTTTTTTTTACTTAAAATAAAAGGGAGAAAGTCACATAGACTTTATGTAGTAAACGTCCAGCACACAGACAGTGATGAATAAGCGAAAAATATCTTTCAGGACAATCCCCGAAACCCAGAAATTTCAAAAAACTAAAGAAAAGGCAGAGTTAATCCCAGGAGATGTTATGAAAAAACTTAAGCCAAGTCACAATTGCTAGTTTTAAGGACAAGTACATATTTGTGGACGACATGAGTGACTTTCATTCATGTTAAATCTTTGTATTTCAATTCAAAATCATTTCTTAAAATTACTTTTCATTTTTCATAAGTTCAAAATTATTTTAAATTTTGACAAATTATAAACGTTTACTGGTATTGAAATTATACTTTTATTTGACAGTAATTATCTGTTCATATTCTCCCCCATCAACATTACTCATGTTTGTGAGACCTATTACAGGTTAAATGGAAAAAAATAAAATTTTTAACATGTGTTCCGATTGACCCCTATCAGCGGGGTGATTCGGAACACCCATAATTTCCTATATATTTTAATAATAACTGCTCAAAATGTTTTGTCTTTGCTTGGAATATCAAAAGTAAAGCAAGACCGAAGTTTTTACCCAAAAAATCAAATTAAAAAAAAATCTTTTAACTGCTTTTTTTACAATCAAAGCTGAAAAGTGTTCCGATTAACCCCATTTTACGGTACCCTTTTGTGTTATCCGAAAGGAAACATCGTAAGTGACGGAGATCAACTTTTCATAGTACTATATACCCCAGAAAAATTCTAAAATATTGCTACTTTTCTGTATAAAATTGCCCTCAAGTCTAATACCTTTTTCTGGGCAAATAGAATGGGGTCGAGCGTAACAAATTTAGCGTTTAATGTATTTTAATATTTAGCTGTTTAGGATATGCAGCCCCCCCCCTCACAAAAGTAGTTACTACTTTTACCAAAGCAGATATCGTAGTTTTGTATTCATATAGATTCGTAGTTATTATATTTTGAAATGAATTATTTTTTTAATTGACTTAATCTGTAATTTGATCTTCAAATATAAATATAGGTTGAAAAGAACTGTTGAGTATCTATATTTGTACAGGAAGTTCTGTAGTAACAAATTGTGGCACACGTGTACACTTACGAGACATTAAATTGCGATTCAATTTATTAAATTTAGTGAAATGCAAGAAATGTAATGGTAGGAATACGTACATTTCTTTTTGGTAAATAACATTTCTGTGTTTAACCAATCCCTTTAGTGAGCTTTCACTCTTAAACTACCTTGCGCCATCAATTTGCTCAGTTTTGGAACTTTTTTTTCCTTTAGTCAAAAAGTTCTCATAGCCTCACAATTGTTGTGGTGAAATATAATTCTGACCAGTAGTTTTGAAATCGGAACTTTACTTAGGCAGGAATTCAAGTGAAACACCATTGCAATCGCTTCGAGGCGATCGCAAATTGCAATCGCTACTGGAAGTCGAATTACATTAGAATCGTATCTCGTAGCGATTGTAACTTATCCACATTTGGGAATTTGCGATTGCAATGGTGAGTTGCGATCGTCCGTGTTTCACTTTAATTCCTGCCTTATAATCACCCTGTATATTAACAGTTTATTCCCTAGGCTGAATTTAATGTTTATTACCGTCTGATTTTCTTAGGTAAGACCTTTCGCGTATTTACGCATGCGTCAGGACTTCTCTGATCCTGCCGCAATTGGGGGTGATAGATAAGATAACACTAAGGGGAAGAATAATAAGCATTTTGTGCCGTATTAAACAACGTAGAACGATGCTAATTACAAGTACGCAGTTTAGTTGTATATATCAAAAGGATAGCAAAAAAAATGCAGGTTCTAAATTGAAAACTTCGGAAAGTTCCCACTCACAACCCATCACCCCTTTTTTAGAGGAATGAACCGCGAGTGCTAGGCGTGGCTTTCAGGGACAGACAGTATCTCCAGATACGTGTTACTGGGTGACGAAGATCCCCTTTTCAGTGTGACGAAGTGTGAGCTTCAGGATGAAAAGTCATCCGACACAAAAGGCTTCCTCTGAAGACTTTTCATTCCTACAGCTCACAATAGGGGGACTCGCCGTGTCGAAGATAGGGGGCTTCCCTTGTAACAGCATCGAAAACACGTTGCCTCATGAAAGGATTACACGTGTCGGACGTCGCCCGTGAAAACCGCGCCTAGCACTCTGGAACCATTCCACTTGAAAAAAGACGTGATGGGTTGTGAGTAGGAACTCTCCGAAGTTTTCAATTTAAAACCTGCATGTTTGCTATCCTTTTGACATATACAACTAAACTACGTATTTGTAATTAGCATCGCTCTACTTTGTTCAATACGGCACAAAATGCTTATTATTCTTCCCCTTGTTATCTTACGTATCACCACTATTTTAGTACGATCAGAGAAGCCCTGAAGTATGCGTAAATACGCGGAAGGTTTTACCTAGAGCCACTATATAGACAGGCCGACGAATCAAGCTTAAGTTTCAACTCTTTGGATTCAATTCATTTACCGTATTTTTCGCCGTATAAGACGCACCGTCTCATACGGTATAAATTTAGGATTAATTAAAGTTGGAGGATTTAACTTAAAATTGGGTGCGTCTTATACGGCGAAAAATACGTTACTTTATTTTTCATCGTTGCGGAACTAGGGTTACCAAAAAAAGTTGCGGGACATTGCCAAGCTTTGTTAAATTCACGTGAAAAGTTACCAAAAAGCGATAACTCGCCAGAAAAGACAACCCTCAAACACGCGCTGGATCCAAAGTGGTCAAAGTTAATCTTGATGCGTCGGCACGTCTATATAGGGGCCTTAGTTTTACCCAAGAAAATCAGACAGTGCACTCAACAGCGAAAAAGGAAAGTGAAGCTAGTTCAGCAACAAGCTCTTACCAACAGTTCCTGCCAAGCCAGACAAACGCTGTCGAAGGATCCCTGGATGAGAACCGTGGACTTGCTCCTGAGGATTGAGTGGCCGGCGATGACGGGCGCCGGCTGGGCGGTGGGGCTCTCGCCGCCGTAGAGGGAAGGGCAGAAGTCGGGGAAAGTGATGGTGGCGCCCGTCTTGTTGGTGATCATCTGGATGTTGGCGTTGCAGGGCCCCATCACGAACTGGTGGTGCTGGGCCGCGATCTCGGTCTTCATGAATCCCATCACAGGAATCTAGGACGTTGGATGACAGTAGTACACAGGAGGTTTATTTTGGAACATTTAAAACGGCTGTGAGCATAGAATTGACAGTGAAAAAGAAAAATTAGTTGTGTTGTGTGGAATTTTACGTTAAAAATGTTGTCCGAAAGTTAGATTTTGTGTATGGGGTAACATTAAGATGAATGGGAACTTTGTCCAATTTTCTGAAGTTCAAGGCACAAGATGACTTATTGTAACAAAAAGAAAAAAGAGGTACTTTTGCTTCAAGGTAGTGCTAATTCTTTGAAATTGTATCTAAAGTAACTTCTTTCTACACATTTACAGAAAGACTAAAAAAAATCTATATTTGTCCCCTAATAGGTTTTTCACTCACTGGGTCTGAGCACTTAGTTTTAGAATACCATAACATCTGATTTAAAACCATAAAAGCTATCGAAAAAAGTTTTAGATAATTACATCTATCGTCTTAAGTTTCTTTGCTGTTAAAACAGTTAAACTGGCAAAACCACTGAAAAGTTCCCGAACCGCTTACCGTTTTGGACCCGGTCAGGAACTCCATGAGCAGCGCCAGCCCCTGGCGCAGGCGGGACAGGAGCCTCTGGCAGCCCCTCACCTCCAGCAGGGTGCGGCCCATGCCCAGGGGCCCGACGGAGCGGAAGGCCACGTTGAAGCTGTACGTCTGCTGGATATGCTGGATGGCCGGGGAGCACTCCTCGCCCGGGTTCACCGTCTTGCCGTTGGGGAGCTCGAACGTGAACACGAGGGGCAGCAGGTCCTGACAAAACATTTCAGCATCATGCATAGGGTTGGGAGTTTATAATATTCTGGGTTAAGAAGGCAAATGCGGCAGGGCTCAGTCTTAACCCATCAATGACTGACTTTTTTTTCCCCCAAAGACATTTTGTATTCTGGTTACAAACAATGTTTAATGGACAGGAAAAATAAAAAAATATCATGTAAAAATGATTTTTTTATTAAGGAAAGAAAATTCGTCCCTTAAAAGTTACGATAGACCCCAGAGGGTACATACTTTATTAAAAAAAATTTCTACCTACGATATAATATCGAAAAAGACATTTTATAAGAAATAAAATCAGCAATTAACATAAACTGGGAAGCTGAGAATAACTTTAAAAACTTAGCTTTTTTCTTCAGATTGTGAACGATGTAATTTGATAAAGATCCTTAAAACTGCTACACTTTACAATGGTTATGTGCTGCAATCTGTTGATAACGAATTGAAACAATACCAAGGTACTAATTGAACACTTATTTGGTTGAAATGTTCATGTGGGGGAAATTCAGACCCTTTTTTGGACCGTCCCTAAAAAGGGACGCTAGGCATTAATGGGTTAAGCGGTGGCAGCGACTCGAGGGGGAGGGGGCAGGAGGTGCAATGACCCCTTCACTTTTTTTCACTATCAAAGATCACCGTAGGATTCTTAAGATTGGATTCAATTTCAAAAAAAAGTCCTAAATACACCTTTCCTCTATCTGCCGTGATGGCTTAAACTTGCATTTTTAGGTTCTAGTTAATGTATTGAGATCTTTTCAAGCGAGATAACCCATTTACCCTTACATGAATAAAGATTGATAAAAATTGCGTTTTGGAAAAAATACGAAGATATCCCCCAACGTTCTCTGAAATCACTAAACGTAGTCTAAAATTAAGTTTTTAGGACTTCATCAGCTCAAAAAGTATATGGGGGCGACCATCCAAAACTCGTAATCTTCTTTAAATCACCCAAAAGTGGCTTGAAATAACTTTAAATGCTTTAACCTTTTAATTGCCAATGTTCCCAAATGGGAACATCAACTTTAAAAAATCGTTAAAAAAAAGTTTCGCTTCTGAGGAATTAACTTTTTTTTCTATTTACTGTCAAAAGTAGACCTGATTTTTTGAAAAAAAATCTAGTTAGCTACTACAATTATTGTTTTCTACAAAAAATCGCAAAAATTTGCTTTTTTATGGATTTTTACGGAGACAGAAAAAAAAAATTCTAAAAAATTTCAAAAAGGCTCAACTTTTTTGATATTTTAAAGTAACCATAAATAAGGATCCTTTTAATGACCTAACATGACAAATAAAAAATTAAAGCAAAAATGTAGCTCCTATAAGCGATCAAACTTCGTTGTTCCCAATTGGGAACATTGGCAAGTAACGCTATACAAAATCCGGTAATTCACGCCGCTTCCTAAGTTCGGTTATTTGATTAGTGAAAGCTTTGGAATTGAAAACAACCTCATTTGACGCATTGAAAAAGAAAGTGGGTAGCCTTTCGACCTTCCACTGCTCCCCTTTTTGCCCCCCCCCCCCTCGTCTCCAGTTTTTGAGTGGGAGTGATGTCGAAAAATCGCTTTGCACGTAGAAATGAAGATGTTTACAGCTTTTCTCTTGCACCCTGCACAGGCTACAACCTGTTAGCAATAAATATCCCTTCCTTGTCACTTGAGACTGTCCAGAGATTCGGCCCCAATCAGGGACGTCATTTCGAATTTTCTAAGGGGGGGTCAAAGGGTGCATACACAATGTAAAATTTACCAAAAAGAGGCAAAAACCACGCCCACTGATATGCCAATACATTGATTGCCCAAAGTCGGGGGGGGGGGGGGCAATTGACCCCCCCCCCTGCCCCCCTAAATGACGGGCCTGACCCCAATCAATGTTTTTACTCTTTTTCTCCCTCATTGTGGAGAGTTCGCTTTCTGTTTCGCTAGAAGTGATCGCGACAGTGTTGTTAGAAGTCGTGCAAAGAATGGGTTCCAGAGAAAAGTTTTTAACTTTGCAAGAAGCTATTGAATATTTTCAAGCCCTATCAGACTCAGATGAATCAGCAGATTCTGTAGTAGACATTTTCCAATTACCACCAGATGAGACCGGGGCAATAACAGATGAAGATGTTAATGCCAATGAATTTGATAAGGTTGTTCCTGCTGATGTTTGCGGACAAATAGAAGTATTCACCCACAAATCGCCAAACGATGTATTGGATGACCGAGACGATTATTGATACCCCATCTACCTCGGAAGCTTCTCCAAAATCCAAGAGAAAGAGGAAATCATCTAAAAAAGGAATTAACTGGAGAAAAAATGTATCTTTTGATAAAACTATAGAAAAGAAAACTCATAAAAAACTCTGAGTCATTTCCAGAATTGGCAAATTTATTGCCGGTTGAAATTTTCCACAAATTTTTACCAATTGAATATTTGGGTCATTTATCGAAAATGACAGAGCTATATGCAATGCAGAAAGGAGAACAACTGGACGTTGATGAAAAGGACATATTTCTTTGGCAATATTTGCTTATAAAGTGCGTATTTTTTTTTTAATGTTTTGAAATGTTTAACGTTTCAAATTGAAATGAATTTGTCAAATATGATCAGTTATATCAAGCATTTTATGCATAAATACAAAAGAACTACAGCGAGCGTAAAGCGCAATCAATTAAAAGCCTTAGGAAAAAAACTTAACGTAACATGCCAATGTTCCCAAATGGGAACATGCCCAAAATCGTAGATAAAAATTTTTTTTTTTAGAATTTTTTTTTGCATTGTCTAAAGGGATGCCTAAGAGTCCAATTTTTATGCAGCAACTCAATTTTTTATACTTGGAATATAGTGCGGCATTTAAAGGGTTAAATTCGTAAAGTCTTCTTTCAGTTTGCTAAAAATTGTCAAAATTTGCGTTTTCAAAATGCCAATTTAAAGAGATTTTTGGTGGAAGAACCCTTTCTTACCCTTTCCTTTACATCACCAAGCACAGCCGATTTTTTAATATTTATCTTCGAAGAATTGGCGGGAGAAAGCCCATCGATGAAGCCCTCAAACCTGCTCTCCATTCCCCAATTGTTGCCAAGACTACACTAAAGCTGCGTTTTAAAACTACAATTCCGAAGCATTTATGGGAGAGAGCCTCCCCAAGTCTTATGTCAAAAAAAAAAACAAAAATCCTGAAATTAAAGGCATAGCTGTCAAAAAAAAAATCTTTTAATAAATCTTTTAATAATTTTCAAATTTTTCTAATTTAATTAGAAAAATTTGAAATTTGCTTTAAATTAGAGTCTTGACCTCACGTAATATCGCGCTCAAAGATAATAAGACAATAGAATCTTGAAATCTAACTAGAGCTACAAGTGAAGATTTCACTAAAATTAGATTAGCTATTAAGAGAACTTATTTATGAACTAAAAGATTCTTTAGTACAGGACTGCAGAGTCTGAGGGACAGTCAGACCGAATTTCGGGTTAAAGGGTTAGAATCAGTCTTCAGTGGAAGATTGAAACTCGAAGTCAGTTTTCCCTCCCAGTCAGGCAATTACGTCGCATTATGGCAGAATTACTACGTCTTTTTCCGCCCACTAGGCAACCAGGTGCTGCAAAATCAGAACCACATTTATCTCCAAGCCGCCCAATTGATTTCAACATTGATCTACATTCTGCACTACTGATCGGTTTTCATTAAAGTTTGAATTTAGAAATTTGTGTTTAGACCAGTGGTGGCCAACCCGCGGCACGCGTGCCAAAGTGTGGCACGGCAGACCAGTAAGAGTGGCACGCGAAGACTTTTTGAAAAAAATCCAAAATTGAGGAAAAAATGTTGATCTCAAAAATATTGATAAAAACTAAAACCCTTAAACTGACAAATGTCATGATATTGTGACAATTAAGTGTCAGGAGGCTGGCTTAAAAATTGTCTGAACTACAATATTGCAAAGTACTTAGCGTTAGCTTCGGACATCCAACGGAAGCTGTCACATTACAGAAAATGCTTTGTAAAGCATATTTGTGCTTGACACGAATGAAGCTTTCTATGCTGCAGAATGGATTCTTGATCTGCAATAGTTTCAGCTATGGGTGGTGACACAGACAAATCGTTTCAGGGGGGGGGGGCAGCCACCTCATAAAATGCAGCTAAGGGTTTCGAATGGCTAATGTTTCGAATTTGTGATACCAATGCTAATTTAATTTTATACAAATAAATCATTATTATATTTTTAATTTTTATAATTGCTATAAAAAGTAAAAGCCTTTTGATAAAAACAGAAAATGATAAAAAAAAAAAAAAGTCAGAAAATGTTTCTTCGTGAATTCTTGAACCACATAATTGCAAAATTTTGAAAAATTTGTGCTTTAATATCATTAATTTTGCGATTATTTTTACTATTGTTGCTAATACTGCATTTCCATCATTTTTGTTTAAATATGATTAAAAGAGTTTGATGAATGAACAAGCATTAATCGGTGTTTCTGAAACATATTCGCAATAAAGATAAACAAAATTGAATTATGAAAAATTATCATAAACGTGACATGCAGTAAAACAGATGAGTCAAAATTAAAAAGGGAAATTCATTTTTCTTATTTTCTTCTGTCTTAATTAGTTGATCTGAAAACTTTTCAAACTTTGCAACTTTGAAAAGAAAAAAAAGAAAAAATGCAAGCTCAAATGAAGCTCAAATGCAAAAAATTCGTTCTCAAAATTTCGGAGGGGGCTGCAGCCCTATCGGCCCACCCCTTAAGTACGCCACTGGGTGATGAAATTGAAAAAAAAAAAACTCTGCAACTAAAATTAAGAAACTAGATTGGACAAAATTTGGCATGGTTGCACAAATGAAGACCCTTAAATTGTTTTTGTTGCATTACTTGAAAATAATTTGGGAAAAAAACTTCAAAAGTGTCATCCAATTATCTATCACAAGTTCCTTGCCAAGGAACGAGACTTTTTCTCTGTTGGTGACCCTGTAGAATTCACTGTATTAACAAACTACGATTTAGAGCTCTGAATGTTTTGGGAACTTTTCCCAGGAGAAAGAGGAGAGCATGGCAAGTTACTCCTTCATTAAAATGTGCAATAGCTATCCAAAGGAAAAATAGTCATAAGATTTTAGAATTTTAGGGAGTGTGTTTTCAAAATATTTGGAAGGAAAGCAATGAGGACTTGCTACTTAGAAATGGAGAATAGGGAGCTAATTTATCTATGCCATCTCTTAATATCCTGCGTTTAAGTAATTTAAATTTAAGATTGTACAAAAAAAAAAGGTTTCCTAAACCAGTAGAGGCCATCTGCATTCTTTTATGATGAAACTTCAGTTTCTTTCTCTCTATTTTGGAGAAAAAAAGGATAAAACATTAAAAGTTAATACTGAAAGTATCAATCGAAATTTAATAATTTTCCAATGGTATATGGAGAAAATTTTACACAGATTTTAAACATTCATTCAGTGTTAGGTTTGATGATATTCAGGATCATAAAAAAATGTTGATTTTTTCGAATTCTTTGTTTATTTTTCTGCAAGACACTACTTGTTACCCTTCTGAAATCCAAATCGGAATTACTGACCTATTGCATTGGCCATCAAATATAAGAGCTTACTTCAACAGAAAGTCATCCACGTTGTATTGAAATTTGGAAATTTGTAACAACATTTTTTTTTCTTCACATTTACACACTTTAGCCGTCTGATGTTATAGATTTGGATAAAAATACGCTTCTAAACAAATATTTTTGTTATGAATGCAGAAAAATCGAAATACTGTTGAATATTAATTGATTGCACTTAAAACAGTTAAATTTCTTAGGATTTTCAAGAACTAATCCTAAAATTAAAGACTTGGTAGAAAAGATGCAGACTTATAAACCACATTTCGTATAGACTGTTTAATTTTTAGAATAGAATGTTTGATGTTATTTGTTACTATTTTAAGCATAAGCCAACTGACAGAATCTATAAAAATGTTTACTAACGATAACTCTTAAGTTCGGACTTGTTTTATCTTTATTATCATTTAGATTTAAATTACTCAGATTTACTAGAAAAAATGTTTCATTTGAGTAAGAATTACATAATCAGCCAGCATAAAATCTATTTTTAACTTAAAAAAAAAAAATTGTTGAAAAAATACATTGTGGCACGCTGAGTTTTTTCTCTCCAGATAGTGGCACTCTCCCTAAAAAGGTTGGCCACCCCTGGTTTAGACTATGACGTACGCTAATATTCTGAAGTCTAATTGCATCTTTGGATGATAACACGTCTAAAGCAGCACTGTTTTACTTTTACTTCAAAATAGGCATATTAAATTTAGAAATTTTGCGTCGTTTCCATGGAAACCGTACGAAATCAAACAGTTCCACTCTTTTCTATGCACTGCTGTTGAGGCATTTCATTTATTTTATGTTTATCGAATGAGGCTTACGCTTTTATTTATATCCTCATGTCTCAGTTGTTTCTCAACGTTTTCTAACGAATCTAGTCATACATCAAGAAAGCAAAAATTTCTAAGAGAATGTTGTGCTTTAACAACGTTGATTTTTCAACAGAATAATAACTTACTCTCAGAGTAATTTTAACTGTTTGCAGTTAACCATTGTTGCAAAGCTAAGTGGGGGAAAAGTTCACAGCGCCGTAACTATGACAAACATCGGGGGAAAGTGCGGAGAGGGGGAAATAAATTTTACTTTGAGTCGCCAGCTCTTGTTGCACAGGTTGTAATATAAACGTCTTACTAAAAAACAAAGCTTCGCTGAAATTGGGTGCTTTATGAAATATTTTTTTTAATCACACGAATACGAAGTTTCACTCACCCTTATTTTTGCTCGTGCCAATTCTACACCGGATGCTTGCCCTGCGATGGAAACCTGAAATAGAGAATCTCATTCAGAAGAAATAAAATTCGTAACTGCATTTTTTCTAGTTTTCGGCATTTGAAAAAAACCCCCAGCTTTCATATTAAGGGGAAAGGAAAGTAATGTTTTTTCAAACAAATCAATAGTTTGACGTTTACATTTTTAATCAACTGTGTAATTTTCCCCGTTATCAAGAGCCTTTTGCTTCTAACCAGAAAGCAACTTAGCTTGACACTAAACGTCACTACGCACGGAGCCAATAAGAGCCCAGAAGCAGTTAAGGATCTCTTCTAATTCGCCAAGTAGGCTGTGACGTTTTATCTAGCTCTTTTTTCATTGGCTGACGTCACGACGCCAGTGTCAAGAAACCTTGCAGCGTAGTATAGTAGTACATTTTAAACCCCGGATATATTTGAAAAAAAGATTTTTATACGATACCTAGAAATGGCATCTTGGATACAAGCCATATTTTCAAGTTTTTTTTATATATAGATCGCAATAAAGGCAAATCAGATGGTGCAATGTCAAGTGAGTATTTCGGGTGGAGAAGTCTGATTTTCTTTTCTTCTGACCGCTACAATTCTTTGGAAAACACAACTGGAAAATTTAGCTTTTATCAAATACTTCACTGTATTTGACTCTCACTCATGCGCCGGCCCAAGGGACCAACAGAAAAAGGCGCATAAGTGAGAGAGACGTATAAATGAACAGACCTATTTAAAGGATTAAAACGCAACATAGGTTCTAACGAGAGAATGAATAAGAATGTTTCAATAGACAAAGGACATTTTACTTCGGTTTGGCAATTACTGTAATTTAACTACAATGATAAAGAGAAAACAAAAAATTGTAGTATGCCTAATTACAAACTGTTCAATTTAAAACGATCCATAAAGGGTAATTGCTCCTCTCCGAGCTCTAGTTCATGCGGAAAAATGCCTTCCGTGAGCAATAAAAGCGAAAGATTAAATAGGAAAGTGAAGAAATTTTTAAGAAAATATTTTTTTTTACATTTTATGGAAAATTCGGCGCAGTGAATTATTTGTCTTTAGAGCGACTCATGAACAAATGATTCTGTCATTATTTTGCCATGGAATGTGCTGGGACCATTTAAAATCGTCGTATAAGTGAAAAAGGCGCATAAATGAGGCGGTGTATTAGTGAGAGTTCACTTACACTTCAAATTATTTTGCTCCGAAAATCGATTCTTTTTCAAATCTAACAAGATTTAAAATTCACTACTAGATGGGAAGAGACCCTCGATAAGTAGGATAACGGAAGGGGTTGGGAGATGAAGGAGTTAAGTGACAATACAGAAATTGCGAGTAATCAAAGTTCAAAGTTTTATTGTTGCAGCTTTTTTATTTTCTGGTTGTCAGTGTGCGTATGAAATTGGTCTAATCACACCTACTTTCTGATGTACCAAGTTTTATTCGCTTACCTGTATCCATTGCTTACTAATATGTACAGAGTGTTCACTTTTTAAAATGTAACATAGCCCCTTCATCCTCCAAGCTCTTCAATTCTAGCGTCGATTTAAGTACTTTTAGCAATTTATTTGCTTGAGATAAATGACCTGTCCCCTAATGGATTCCAAAATGATTCCAGTACGAGCAGCGACTTCTCACCTGGTTGCTCTTCTCGGCCGTGCTGTTCCGGTTGGAGTCCGGGAAGTGGATGTGGCAGCCGGTCTCCTCCATCACCTGCTGGATCTTGAAGCCGCCCTTGCCGATGATGTACGAGTGGTCGGAGTGGGAGACGTCCATCTTCAGAGTCACGCGATTCTTCTGCGAGAGAAGAGAAAAAATCATTTCAAGGTCGCACGAACGCCAAATCAGAAGTATTGCTTATTACCCTATTATAAATCCAAAAACTAATATTTAAAATACGATATTTAGCTTAAAAACAAAAGAAATCAACTGTAAGTGACAATGGTACAGGGATGTCTACGCAAAAATTATCCGTTCGTAGGGCTGTCGCGTTTCGAAGTTTCAACAATTCCGCAGATTTTCTGCGAACCTCTTTAAATTTTGCAAAATTCCGCAAACTTTCTGCACGTTTGTCACAAAAAGTAGATCTAAATTCCCGAAAATGACGCTAATTCGGATCAAAGCAGTATTTGTGCAGGAAAAAGATTGTCTTCACAAAATTCGGCTAGAAATTTCGGCAGATTTCTTCAAAATTTCTTTACTTCAAAAGTATACCGACAGAAAATCTAGCTCACAACTGCAATGGAGGTTCTCGTAATCTAAATGGACTCAGAAGTAATAAACACTGCCAAGTAATGGAAATGTTTAAAGAAACATCAGTTTTTATTGAATATTTCTATTTTAGTATAAGTTAATTGCAATTTGATATAAACTACAGAAAAGAGAGTGATTTTTTGGGAAGGGAGGTACAGACAATCTGGACCCACCCCTTGGCTATGTCCTTGCATAAGGTTTAAATTTAGTACCAGAATATTCAAATTGATTGAAATATAAGTTACTCACTTTTGTGTCAAGTATTTCTAATATTTTCTCCTTCGCCATTTGCACTGCTTCTGGTTTCCCCACTATCTTGACATGAGGGTCTGTAAAAGTGAGAAGTTCTCAGATAACTACCATATTAGAAGAGAGTAGGGAACACTGAGATTAAGTGCATAACTATTTACAACATAAATCATAAAAATTCACAATAAATGATACAGATAGTTATTAAACTCCTCAAATTGTGTGATGAAACTTGTTTTTCAAGTTATCTTATATTAAGTTCTTTGCGAGTCTAGACAATAAGTTAACGAAAAAGTTAATTCCAGTAATACTCTTTTAAAACAATGAACAAGATTTATCTTTCTTCTCTTTAGGTTATAGCAACTTCATTGTCCAAGACAAATTTTAACGCTTTATTGAATTCGTTACATAGTTTCACATTCCAAATATAATCTCCAATTGGATCTTTTACTTCGGAAAGTTCTTTATTTTTGAATTTCTTCTTTTAAAAAATAAACATTTATACGGCAATATATCAAACATTTCAATTTAGTCACTGTTATTGCTATTGCCCTGTCTACAAAAGCAATGCTAAAGGACCGGTAACTCGTTTCGAACTAATCACAAGTCAGTTTTTCTCATACGAGTTTTAACTTATTCGAAATGAGCCACTCAGTTAATAGTAACACTAAAGCCACCATTACTAGAACTTCAATAATTCAAAACAATATTTCAATCATGTGGGAATGTTGCAACAATTGAAACTGAAATAAACCTTCTGCTTATACAGAAATAAGCATCATAAAAAAACCCAATGAAAGTTGAAATGTGCAAAAGTGTTTCGATGCAGACGCCAGTTTCGGAGTTTTAAGGAGTTTAAGGGGATTCACTAGTTGAAGGGGAAATCTTTGGTTAAAAGCCATACCATTAAGGAGGTCCGGGACACATTTTGAAAACAAATTTATAAACCAGTTTAGAATTTTGAAATTTTTTACACTGATTCACCATTTGTTTAATAAGCAAAATCATAACTTACATGACAAAAAAAAAATTTTTATATTTTTTTTCAAAAAAGGGGGGTAGCTTTAAATCGCAAAAACTTAAAATATTCTTAATTTTATTTTATTTTTCATACATATGAACACAAATATATAAGCTTTAATTTTTTTTCGGCAATTTTAAAAATAATTTAAAAAATAATTAAAAATATTTGAGTAAAAATTTCGAAAAATTCGAATGTACTTTTTTTTCAAAAAATCATTTTTTGAACAAACTTTTTTTCAAATTTGCCGAATAAAAATTCAAGTAAATTGTTTGAAAAAGATACTCCAAATTTCAGATTGTTATCTTTATTAGTTCTTGAGGTATAAGAGTGAATTCAAACAATCCGGAAAAATTGCAACATAACGAAAAACTCATTTAAAGTGTTATATTATTTATTATATTATCATATCATCATATCATTGTAATTATCATATCTTCCGTTCTAATTAAGATAGAAACAATATTCAAACGTCATTTTAAAGAGAAAACAGTAATTTTTTTGGAATTAAAAAAAAATGCAAAATTTGACAATTTTTGTGTCCCAGACCCCCTTAAACTTTCACATAGTTCAACATGAAGGTTTGGTCTGATTGACAACAGTTTCCCGTATAGTCCTAAAATGCAAGGGCTTCTTTCGGATATGGGTTTGACGATTTAACTTTCGTTTTAAATTTATACCAATTCATCAGGTTTCTATACTCCATAGAAGCTGAAAGTTATTAAATTTTCTATGTCTAGCAATTGAGAGCAATGAAGTTTTAACCCTTTACGCCCCGACGGGACTCAGTAGTCCCCCTTATATTAATCTAGTATTATGAATCCTAAATGACTCATGAATCATGCTGGCACTTGAAAGTACCACTCCTTGTACTTTGCTGAGAGGTCGGCAGATGGTACCTGCGATAGGAAACAGTTTTCTTGGGGGCCCTAAGGCGTAGGGGGCCTTAGACCCTACTGGGCAATTCCACGATAAGGTCAACCAGATGGTCAAATTTTCAAAATTAATATTTCTAAACAAACAAGGTATCATTTTAAAGGTAAAGAGTTTTATATTTTGAAATTCATGTCTAAATTTTGATAACTTAAGTTTTGACCAAGTTACAAGAGGTCAAACTAAGGTCAACATCCAGACCGTTTTCAAACTACATTTGACGACTCTCAAAGCTGTTTTTTCCAAAGTATACATATTAAAATTATGAATTAAGACGAATAACTTATTCAATGTACAACAGGTGATGTTGCAAAAATGTGTGAGAATATAATTCATTTTGATTTGTGACAGAATTCCCATGGGGCACATTAAGTGTTTTACGTCCGACACCGAAATGTACGATTAATTATGCTGGGCCAATAATTTTAAAGCTACATACATCTAACTTTGTATACAAAGATCTTTGGTCTTATTGATGTAACCTATTAACATTTTGTGACACGTAAATATTTTTAATTCAAATCTAGGTCGGACGTAAAGATTTTTTTTACGTCCGACACCGTTTACGTCCGACACTGTTACATTCCTTATATAACACTTGTTTTCAACTGTTATTCTCCATATTTTGCCTTTAATTACAAAGTTAAAGTGAAGCATGATTAAAAAAAAAAATAATTTTGACTTTACTGTGCATACATATACTTTAAATTCCCTTATTAAACAGTAAATGTTGCTTCATAATAATACTTTCAAAGTTTTTTTTTTCTCCTCATGAGACATTTATATTAAGACACTTACAATGCATCTGAGTTATTCTGGGAACTCTTGAATTAATAAAAAGTGTATATACTAGAGATGGAACGAAGCGGCATTTGACCGAAGCGCCGAATACCGAAACTTCGGCTGGCGCACGTATTGAAGTTTTTGGATTAAATGCATAATAAATGCGTAGAGTTTTATACTTTTCTCCATATGTTTTAATATTCTTAGCGTTACACAATATTTTCAGCTTACTGTGGCATTCTTAAATTGATTTCATTAATTAAAGTTTATTTTTATTTTGGTTGTTTTTATTTTAATGTTCTTAGTATTACACAACATTTTCAGCTTACTGGGTCATTCTTAAATTAATTTCACTAATTAAAAGTTTTCTTGTTTTGTTTTGCTTTGTACTGCTAGTACAAGAAAAGACGACATTACTATTTTTGTATTGCAAATTAGTAGTAGGAAGCTCTACTTGGAACATGAAAAGCTCAGTTTGCAATTCAGTTGATGTTTTATAAGAAAAAAACTGATATGATCATGTATTATACCATAGAACTACCCAATCTACTACTATTTACGCTGTGTTATATATTTATCTTAATATTCTTAATGCAAAATGCTTCAGTTTTTGGTGAATTCGAAAAAATAGTAGAGTAAACGCACCAGTAGTCGGCTATTTAAGAGATCTTTTGTTGATCTTGGCTAACCTAGAGCTTTCAGCTATCAATACAGTAACAAAAACAAGGTAAAACTTTACAAGGATGAACATTTCTGATAGGGAATCATCTACTTGTTTCAGAAATTAAAAAAAATTATGTTAAAATCCAAGCTGTTGTCAACACTAGTAAATGTTCCAATAATCGGCCACAGAATCATCTTACCTGAAAAATAAGCAGAATCGCAATCTTGGATGACGGGCACACCATTCAAAATGAAATGACTCATTACTAATTCAAGAAAAAGTACCCGAAACTTAACTGCCACTGATTGATGATTGAGGATAGGTACATGAATGTGTGAATGCGTCACATCTGATTTTGAATTAAAAATGTACTACTATTTATGAGGAGTTTTATGTCATTGTGGCCGACTACTGGAGCACTTACCCTATCATGCATTCTTTTTTACTTGTCTTTCATTCACTGCATAAATTTCAGGCCGAAGCGGCCGAATCACAACTCATGCTTCGGCCAGACCGAAGCTTCGGCAATTTGGGCAAATTGGCCGAAGCTTCGGCCAGGCCGAAGCTTCGTTCCATCTCTAGTATATACATATTATTTCTTTGAAAAGAACAGCAACCCAACTCTTAAGTATTCATCTAAAGTTTTAAAGGCTAGGTCATCACAACACAACCTGTATTCTGTTTCGCAAAGAGTCAGAACACATGGATTTCGTAGTTGGATTTGTACAAGTGGATGCTTACATTTTTTATCAGTGTACTGATTAATATTCATATTTGCTGGTTGATGGTGGTTGATGCCATAGGAGGCACTGAAAAAAATCGTTTGGCGGTGCGTTAAAGCAGGAAAAATGACTGACAAAAGCGGAGCAATTTTCTCAAGTTTCAGCACTTTTAAACCCAAATATGCACATAAAGTATATTCCAGCAAAAGATATACACATAGATACGAAGCATTTGCATCAGCACTGGAAAGCTGTTTTCTATATTCCAAACATCAAATCTGCTCATTTTGCCAAATCAGTTGTACACAATTAAGTTCAAATTGGTGAAATATCACGTGATAACAAATTAAGATTCTGATAATTCCGGGATCGAAGAATCTGCAGATCTTGATACAGTAAACATCAATGACTGGGTTGTGGTAACGCATGATGCCTTGCTTTGTCTTAGATGTATCACCAAAAAAATTACATTGTAGTATCAGTTATGCATAGTTCTAAAGGTTATTTTAAATGGCCAAGAACTGAGGACAAACTATTTTACAAATTACGGGACATTATAAACGTATTCGTCCTCCGATCCCAACAGGAAACAGGGGGCAGTTTAAATTTGATGAACCCTTTTAAATGTTAAAAAAATAATATGTGTGACCTAGGAATAAAATGTAAGCTAATTTTTTTATTTAAAACTGTATCATTGCATTTAAGAACAACGGTTTAGGTCCAATTAGAAGAGTTTACGTCCGACACCGCTAATTTACGTCCGACACCAAGGTAAAAGTAGTTCCAAGTTCATTTTATTCAAAACAATGTCATTAAAAAACTGTAAAATATGCTTTAATCATAAGTATACTATCGATCTTAGCTGTTTTTGAAATTAAAAGGTAAGCCAATTCGCAGAGTTTCAGTAAATTTTAAGTGAATCTCCAATTTTACTATTTGTGCGTTTACGTCCGACACCAAATCTTTAAATCTTCTTAATTTCTATTTAAGAGATCTATTTTAAAAAACTAACATGTTTTTTTATTCATTATGATGTAGCGAGTATTTTGAATACCAACTTAATCATTTCTATTCAGTTTATATTTGATAAATGGAACTAAAACTAAAAAATATTTCTTCGTTTTTTACGTCCGACACCATGGAATTGCCCTATTTATTTTCAATTTTTTTTTTATTCGTTATATATGTTGTTTAATACATTTTCAACTAAGAAAACGTTAAAAAAATGCTAAATTAACCCCTTAATGCCTGACTTTTTTTCCGAAGATATTTTGTATACTGGTTACCAACAGTGTTTAATGGACAGGAAAAATAAAAAATTTTATGTAAGAAATAATTGTTTTATTAAGGGAAGAAAAATCGTGCCTTAAAAGTTACGATAGACCCCAGAGGGTACATACTTTTTTTACTAAATTTTTTCCGCCTACGATATAATGTTTAAAAAGACATTTTATAAGAAGAATTAAATCAGCAATTAACATAAATTGGGAAGCCTGGGAATAACTTTGAAAACTTAAGCTTTTTTTCTAGAGATTGTGAATGATGTCATTTTTGATAAAGGTCATTAAAACCGCTACAGAACACACTTTACAATGGTTATGTGCTGCAATCTTAATGAATTGAAACAATACCAAGGTACTAATTGAACACTATTATTTGGTTGAAATGTTCATTTTGGGGAAATTCAGACCCTTTTTTGGACTGTCCCTAAAAAGGGACGCTAGGCATTAATGGGGGGAAAATTTGGGACAAAGTGTTAAGGTAGTATTCCTTAGTTTTAGAAGTTTAATTTTACTACGCACTTCTTAGTTTTCTTCTTAGTTATCTTACTTACTGCACAAGATAATTTATAAGCAATTTTGTAATACTTCACTGTAAAAGTTTCTCCCAGCAACTTGAAAGTCAAACTTATTCGTAACTTGTTTCTGAGGACCATAAATCTGCTCTCTTTGAAAAACACTTTTCAAACAAAGACAAAATATTCTCGCTAGAATAAATTATCGTAATATTAGTAATATTATTGAAGTCAGGCTAACCTTTCTTTGATTTTGCTCCTATTTTTAACTTGGAAGGCCAAGATATCTGTGTTGAAGTTTCTAGCATCACCTGAAATCAAGATAAATTGACGTCATTCGTAATTAAAAACTTAAGCAAAAATTCACAAAAACCAATTTTAGTATTTTCTTGCCCCTATACTGTTTAAAGTCAATGAGTAAGCAAAGCGCAGTAAATTTTGGCAAAGTTTACCTCTTTCGGAGAGCTCGGAATTAGTCATTTCATTAAGTGAAGGAAATCCTTTGAATATACCATGGTCATTGGTCAATGTTGACCAGTAAAATACAAAAATTTGGCTCTGCGTGTTGCAAAATTCTTTTGTAAATCGACGACTGATTTTTTTTTTAAATCGAAACGTTAACCATATAAAGATATTTTAATACAGTTGAGCATTTAGTTGAGAAAATTAGATGAAGTTTCGCAATTACATTATTTCTGAAGCACATTTACATCAAAAAGAATAAAATTTAACTATTTTTGAAAAAAAAAAAAAACGGACTTCAGAGCTTTACTCGGCAAGTGCTCTATAAAAAAAAATAATTTTATTCTTTGAACACCTTCGCTGCTACACTTAAAACATAAATTTTAAAGTCAGCGCAAAACTATAGGTAAAATTATATTTTGCCAGAAGTTTTCCGAGAAACAATTGAAAATTAAGAAATGAATATTTGTATATTACATAAATATGTGGTTGTCAAAGTAGTGAATGCGATTAAAGAAACCGGATTCATTGAAATTTATTTTCGTAGTTGAATTATAGTTTCGTATGATTCTATTTAGTGTTTTTGTGCCGACTTCAAAACTGATTTTTAAATGTAGTATACCGAAGGTGTTCAAAGAAAATTTTTACTTTGTAGAGCACTTACCGATTGAAGTTCTGAAGTGGGTTCATTTTCTTTGTTTCAAAATTGTTTTTCTAATCTAATTTGTCTTCTAGTTGGTTCACAAGCTATTTCGATTTTGCAGAATTTCGGATCTCTTTGATTCCGATTTCTGCAATTCCTTTGCCGTAACTATTAACTAGGGTGGATTTCTACAAATAACCTCTTTACTAAATCAATCCAAATCTAGTTCGCAAAATCTTTTAGATTATTTCCACGGAAGCTCCTAAATTGCTCATTAATATTGAAAAATGTATATTCACAGCTATGAAACCCAATTTATTAAGCTGCTTGTGAGCAGAAGAAACTGCTTTGACATTGTTAATGAATTGACACTAGGAGTTTCATGAAAAATGACAATTTACCAATCTACCAATATAAGACAAATCTGAAGATCCAAAAAATATTAAACGAAAGGGATTACCCATTTTGCACTTTGTAGATACTTCGGTCATTATGAAAATTCGAACTTATCGAGTTTGCGAAACTGTGTTCTACATAGCAACCCATTTCCACGTTTAAGACCGGAACCAGAGAACTTCACTAATAATGTAATGAAAAAAAAAAGCAGTAACTGAAATATCATAGTAAAACAATTTAAGAGGTAAGTGGACAAAGATGATGTGGCAATTTTTGAAGCTTACTTTTTACCATGGAGGAAGGTGAATCAGTATCATGTCCCCTTAGTCACATAAATGGTTTGTAACGAAGAATAACCCCGTTTTACCTGTTGATAAAAATCCGTTAAAAAAAACTTTTTGAAAGCTTTTTCTAGAAATTAAAAAATTGTCACATATCACTTTTATCCACTCGCCCCTTCAATTAGATTCATAATTGAAGGGCTTGGGTGGTGAAGGGATTAAGTGACAAAACAAATTGCCAGTAATTAAAGTTCAAAATTTTATTTTTTTAGTTGCTGCACCTTTTGTTTTCTGGTTTTGTCAGTGAGTATGAAATTGGTTTATTGACATCTTCTGTTTGATGTACCAAGTTTTATTTGTTTACCTGTAGCCATTGCTTAGCATTGCACAGAGTGTGCATTTTTAAAAATGTGACATAGCCCCTTCATCTTCCAAGCCCTTCAATTATTAGCTCTCGTGTCGCCGGATTGAAATAAGAGATCTAAGTCTACCGAAAGTTTAAGAAAAGCTTTTAAACTCTTTTCAAGAAATGGGAGGTACCATGCTACTCCAGTCTGCATGAGGCAATAAATGCATCTGCTAAAAGTGAAAGAAATTCCATTACTGGCTTAATTTGGCATCTTTTTCAAAAATTTCGTCAGACTAAGATCTATTTTGCTCACGGGAATATGAGGGCAAATAAATTATACTTCGCAAAACATGCTTGTAAGCTCTTTCGATTTTTATTCTCATCTTCGCGATAACTTCAGGGCATAAACATTGAAACCAAATTCAAATTATGAAAGATTTAAAAACTATACCAAATAATCGATAAGAACTCATTCTTAGAAAAGGGATCTAGTTTCAAAAAATATACATACCCTTTGAAAGAATACTTCTGCGTTTTCGACCGTCGAGCCTGGATCTGAAAGAGAAAGTTTAGATATAAAAAACTCAACTCCAATAATATTTATTTAATTTTACCACAAAACAAGAATTTTAAATCTTCGCAAATAAATATTTTAGCAATTTGAAGTCGTTCGTGACCATGCGAATACAGACGAAGACTCGAAGCGTTTAGATGCAAAAGTTAGCAGATAAATCTTCAAGAAAATCTAGAAATCATTTTGTCAAGAAACATCACGCGTTGAGATGATGTATGTGCATACACACGTACTGTCCATCCGTGAAAGCCGTGCCTAGCACTCGCGAAGCATTCCACTAAAAAAGGGGGTGATGGATTGTGAGTGGGAACTTTCTGAAGTTTTCGATTTAAAACTTGCATTTTTGCTGTCCTTTTGACATATTCAACCAAAATATGCATTTGAAATTATCATTTTACGTTGTTTGACACTGCTTAAAATGCTTATTATTCTTCCCCTTACTGTTATCTTACCTGTAATCCCTATTTTGGGAAGATCAAAGAAGACCTGACGCATGCGTAAATACGCGGAAGGTTTGACCTAAGATCAGATAGTATCCTTTCTGTTGAGAAAAACTGACAAACTAAAGTACTTTATACTAGACATTTCATTCTGATAAAGTCTTGGTAATAGTATGCTTTTTTACAAAATATATCTGGACAGAAAAAGTGTTAGGATTTTATCAACGGTAAAATAATGGAACTTCGCGTTTTAGGTTTAAAAGGCTTTAGATTCCGCCAATGACCTTTAAGAAAAATCAAATTCAAATTTTAAACCAGAAATCTTTTTTAAAACAGCGGGTTTTTGTTTAGAATGTTTCGAATCCTTCAGTAATTTTTGAAATTTCTAAGTAGTTATTTGCAATTGCTAAAATTTTAGGTTGCGGAGATTCCCAACATCCCCATTGTACCCAAGTATTTGAAAGTAGACACCATGCACGCCCATAAAAGGGGGGGGGTGTAAACTAAAAAAAAAATAATAAGGATAAAAGTGATTTTAAATCCTCATTAGAGTAAGTGCGACATTCCCTAAAAATACCTATTAATATTGGGATAACACATCTGAAACATTCTCATCGAAATCACATAAAAAGTTAGTAGATTGAAGAAGACATAAAACCTAAACTTTTTTTTCAATCCCCTTCAAAATTACACGTATGACAGCCCATGTGAACCACTTTTTAGTTGTGAGTCTATTGAACATTTATTGGAAAATCAATTATTTGTTACCTTACACCCCAGAAAATCGCTTAGAAGTTAAACTCTCTGCAAAATTGACGCATAGGTTTGCATGTTATGTTACTTACGGTTTTGTTTCAGTTTCATTAACTGAAATTCAAAAAACATCCGAAATTTTCAGACTGAGCGGAACTCTAGAGAAATATTCGTAGTTTCGAGCAATAACAATCAATGTGGTAATTTTCAATTTTGAGAAAGCTCTGAAATTTTTTTCCTGGTTCCATTCCCCAGATGAAGTAAGTTTTTAATACTTACAAGTTTCATGCTACGTTTAGGATGGACATATGATTCCAAGTTTTCATTTTATTTGAATTACAAATAAACTTGTTTCAGTTCTAAGTAGCACGACTGGTTGTCGAGGAAAACTAAGATTATAGGACTTGAGTTAATGTGATTATTATAATTAATACAAGTACCCTGAGTTGCATTGGTTGTTTACTGCCCCGAAATATTTACTATTTTGTGGGCCATTTTCTATCTTAAACAAAATTTGGTAAAAATCTGATAATGATACAAACTCCAAGATACGAATATCAGGTTGGGATTACATACACCCCTGCACCTCTTAAGTTGCAAAAGTTTAATCACTGCAGCAGTTAATTGTCAATCTAAACTGACAATTGAAGGGGCAAGTGAATGAAGGTGATATGTGACATTTTAAAAAATTTCTAGAAAAAGCTTTAAAAAAAATGTGTTGCTCTTAGTACAAATAAAGCATTGATACTTTGCAGCCCAATTGTATTTGGAGTGATAACAATTTAATTTTTTTTTCTGAAAATTATCTAAGCACCAAAAACGATCCCCTGGTTGTCCCAACCCTATAGTCTCACACTTCAAGGCAATATTTTAAAAACCTATTAACACTACATAAATTTGACAATATCTAAAACAGTTCCCTCCCATTGTCCCCTGCCTAGTTATACTAGGTAGGGGACTTAACCCCTATCATGATTTATCAGAAAAACACAAACTTCAATTGGCCCTCTTTCAAACCAAAGTAATCGATTCATGTTCTGAGCAATAGTATTATAATTATACGAACATTTCTTAGAAGACGTGCCCGGACGGATTCTGCATGGAAAATGACGAGTTCACAGAGAATCGCCAATTTATGAAAATATACATTCTTTTCAGCTGCAATGCTAACACTACTCATAATTCGATTTTTATCGTGAGATGAGTAAATCAAAAGTATCTTCTGCATTTTCCTTATCAATGGAAAGTTTAAAATCGCTTATAGCGAAACGTTTTCTGAATCATGCCGCCATTGCAACCCATGAGCGACATTAGATACACTGGATTTTAGTAATACTGCAATGGTAAGATGAAAGGCAGTATCTGCTGAAACTGGTTTGTTTTGTTTGATGAGATGAGTTTGGATTCTACTTTAATGAATAAGGAAATGTTGGAATTAGACGTGGTTTACTTCCTTTATTTTCAACGGAAACCACACTAGTACAATAAAGCCAAAGTACAATAGCGGACAAATTTAAAAAATTGTCAAAATGTAAATATCTTATCAGATTTCAAAAATTTTGGTTCTGTTTTGTAAGTCTTCACCAAACGCAACTTTTCCGCTCTATTAAGATTCGAAAATAAAAACTTTTTTTCGCTCCACCCTAAGGGATAGTCACGAATTTGAGTTGGAATACTTTTGCAAAGCGACTACGAAAGCAACCCAATTCAAGGTATATGTACACACTTAAAATCTCGAAAATCGTCCAAAATATTACTATTTTGTTTATAACCTTTATGTTCTCCAATCTTTTAGCTTTCAAAGAACACTAAGATGTTGTGAATCTTTAAAATATTTCTCGAGTTAAGGGTCTTTCTTTAGATGCTGCCATTGCTTACAACGTTTTTCCAAGTCTTTAAACTCAATTTCTGAAGAATTGCCTTTTTGTCATATGCCGCTTTCTTCCAAACATAATTACACAAAAGCGAAAATTCATCTACTTTAATTATTTTAGTATCATTGAATTCTGCATAGTTAAGGAGATGTGGTCTGCCACAATAAGAGCTGTTACTGGAAAAGTAAATTTTTAACAGACTTTTAAACTTTAAGATAGGAAAAAAAATCTATTTTTTGTCTTTCTGTAGTTAAAAATATCGGTAAAAAAGCTCTCGAATCTTTATTGAAGCAGACCACATGAAGAAAAATATTAGGAATATTTGACAAAAATTGTGTTCCTAAACAAAATTGCTTTTAAAATATCTTGTTTAAAAAATGTGCTATTTAGCTAATTAAATCTGAATTAGTTATTTACGTTTTTTTAGATTTTTATTTCGAAAAGGTTTTAAACATACACCATTAACCTACTGTTAAAACATTGAATTTTTAGAGTGAAAAATAAAAATGTCCAAGTCTGTACGTACACCCGAATTCAGTGCCAATTACCCTTTCCTATTACCCGCAAAAAAGAAAATATTGTCAATGTCTGATCAACTTGCCAGATACATTACCATGCTAAGCACATCAGATGTACCTGCACTTAACAAAATTCAGTTACTGTCACCAAATGGTTCTTTGCGGTCTATTTGACCGAAATGCAATGTTCTTGTCATTTGAGAACGGGAAAAATTTTAAAAAATTCTGAAAAGCATCACCGGAATCCAATACATGGCTGCGCAAAACTTTAAACAATGTCTCGGTTTGAGCTCTACTGCAGGTACCACTTATGCGTTTGGCACGACAGTATACTGATTTTTAACCTTCGAAAATCACATCTTATCCCCCTTAGTGGCAATTACCCCCGATGGAGTATCCCTAAACTAAGAGGAGCATTTGTTTTGTCTCTTTTTTGTTATTAGTGTTTGTGTTTGTGAATTGATCTGCAGTTTTTTTGGCTGTACTTCTAGAAGTTTTATGTCCTTTACTTAAGCGATTTCACTTTTTAGCACTTTTCTCCCACTTCAATACACGTCTGAAGCAGTATAGCTTATTAAGACTCTTGCTCCATAAAGCCCAATAAAACCAACCAACTAACAGGAACGTAGCTAGAATTTCGTTAAGGGGGGGGGGGGTCCAAGGCTGAACGAACGCTAAATCCAAAGTCCTAATTGTTAATTACACTAATTAATAGTAATTAAATCACAGCTGATTTTTTAAAAATTTGATAATTAACTTTAAAACGAATGAATTACAAGTGACGCTGGTACAGTGATGTCTTTGCAAAAAATAGTGCGATCATGAAGTTTTGTGAAATTTCAACTGAGCAAACTCTGCAGATTTTCTGCTGGACTCTTCAAATTTTGCAAAACTCAGCAAATTTTCTACGCATGTTTTTAACTAAAAGTAGATCTAAGTTTTCCGAAAATGACGCTTATTTAGATCAAAACTTGTTATTTTCACAAGAAATAGAATATCTAATGCCTTTACAAAATTCTGCAAGACATTTTCGGAGATTTTGCAGATTTCTGCAACATTTCTTCTTTACTTCAAATATAACTGCAGAAAATCTGCAGAATGACGACACTCCAAAGGAGGCTCTCGTGTTCTAAATGGATTCGGAAGCAGAAAAAACTAGCAATTAATAGGAATATTTAAAGATAAGATGACGTTTTTCTTGAATATGTAGTTTAAAAAAAGTGTTGTTGCACAATGATATGAACTGAGAAAAAATAATGGTTTTTTGAGAAGGGGGGGGGGGTTCCGGACCCCTTGGACCCACCTCTTGGCTACGTCCCTGCAACTAGCTCGGAGGAGCATAGATTCTCAGGAAATCGACAAAAGACCACTTACTCTGTTGAGTCTGAAGCATGTCTTCCAGCTTCTTCCTGTCAATCCTGAACCTCTCCTCCTTAAGCCCGCACTCCAGCAGCTCCGCCGCGTAGGCCTTCGCAATGAACTCGCCGTCCGCCATGTCTCTCGAGAGCTGAGGGTCCTTGATGATGGACGAGGCCGGGGAGTCCACCTCGTTGCTCAGCGAGTCGCTGACCCTGCTGCTCAGGGACGGGCTGTCGCTGCTGGTGCACGGCCAGTCGCTGCCGACGCTGCTGGTGGACATGGTGTCTGTCTGTTGGTCTGTCTGGCCAGTTGCACTCTCCCGGACAAACACTCGCGAAAGGAAAGGAAAGTAGCTCCTGTGTCGGTGGGCATTTTATAGATTTCGCTTAGTGCGCAGGTTGAGGGTGAAGTTGAAGTATTTGGCGTGAATGATTAGCTATTGCCCAACCCAATTGCACAACTAAGACATTTTTAACCCATACAATTCAACTTCATTCCCCGAATCTCAAACTTTGACTATAATATGTTATATATACGAATATAAGGAGCCGTTATGCATTATATTGAGCACTCTTCTTGAGTGCCATAAATGAAAAACATACATGAGGGCGGTAAGACGGCATAGTGAGTATAGTTCTCATGTAAACCTGAACCGGTAGTTCCAAATATAAATGCATTAATAAGATAAAGGATTGGCCGAGCGGTGGAGAGCGCTTGCTCTGATAGCTGCTTGAGACCCATAAATAAATAAAAATAAAAATAAAACAAACTCGGGGGAGATACGATGGCATGGTTCGCTCTCTTGTATAAGTCCTCAGCAAAAAACAAAATCGATAGTCCCAATTTTTTATAAATGAATTCCTGTTGTTGTTTCTGAAACCACTCGGGTACCCGAGCCTGAGTAGACACATCTAGCCGATTTAAGACAGAATAAGTACGGCTTCCATTTTTATGAGCACCATTAAGGTGGAGGGCCGATTCAGCTTCAGAGCGCTCTGTTCTTTTGATCCAGGCCAAGGCCGAGCAAACCCCTGGCCTAGTACCTCCTGAGGAATCGTTTCCCTTGGAGGACTTTGTGACCACGACCTTTATTTTACGTCAGCCAGCCACCATTAGAAATGGTGGTGGACCTTTGATTGGCTTGGATCGAACCCGGGAGTCTCCGGTTACGAGTCTGATGCCTTACCAATCGGGCTACCACGCCCAATGTGTATTCCTTCATTTTTCTACTTGGAAGTTAACCAGCTTCACATGCATAGACGACTGCGATTACCAGGCACCATGATTCCGGAGAAATACTGGAAAGACTTTATAATACAAATGATGGAAAGAACACCTAAGGCGAGGTGGGAATCAACCCACCGTCTCTGTCCTAGAATTCGCAGCTTCTGCAACAGAGCCACGGAGCCCCTTTTAAATATATTACTAACACGGAGCTTCCGTGGCCGAGTGAGCAGAAGAGCTTACTCTGACACAGGCCCGTCATTTAGAGGGGGGGGCGAGGGGGTCATTTGCCCCCGCCTGACTTTGAGAAATCAATGTATTTACATATAGGTGGGCGTGGTTTTTGTTGTTTTCTGTTGAAATTGTATTGTGTTTTTACCCCTTGCCCACCCCTCCTGGAAAAACTCGAAATGACGGACCTGCTCTGACAACTGCCTGAGTGCGATAAATAAAAAAAATACTCAAGGCAGGAGAGACGGTATCATAGAGCTATTACACTAAGAGGAGAGAAAACTTCCTACACTTCAACATTGAAGCTCACGCTCTGACTTTCCATCGCGTATGACAAAACGTTTCGTATAATAAAATATCTTGTTTAATAGGTAAAGACCGCTACTTTTGTTGTAAGAAGTGGGAAGATCAAGGACTCGAAAAATGCAGAGTAAAATGCTTCAACGATTAAAACTTGATCTTAGGTGCAAAAACGGCTCTGCGGCCAAAAGCTATCTCACACTTCTGGACCCAGTACATAACCAGGCCTTGCGCATTTGTACAGGAGCTTTTAGAACTTCTCCTATAAATAGCCTGTATATATTAGCACAAGAACCTAAACTTCATTATAGGCGGCTTAAAATATCTTTGAATTATTACTTTAAAATAAAATCTGACACCAATCATCCTCTTCATTTATATGTTTTTTATCCATCGCATATTAACTTGTTTCGGCGTCGCTCTTCGGTTACTCCAACATTTGGTATCCGAATGCGACAGAGTATTAGTGACCTTCAGCTGACAGAATTTAAAACTTTTAACAATGTAGAACCTTTTGAGCCATGGAGCGAAGATACTATTTTTACACTGCATGACCTTGAGAAATACCCAAAAGAAACTACAACAAATTTAGTTTACAAACAAATATATTGCAGTATTAAAAACAAATATTATCAATATAAAGAAATTTTCACGGATGGATCTAGATCCATTGATCACGTTGGCTTTGCTGCAGTTTTTGACGATCGAGTAATTTCAGGCAAATTAAATACCTCCTGTTCCGTTTTTACCTCTGAAATTAAAGCAATATTTACATCTCTAAAAGCAATAACCCAATCAGACCATAAGAAATGGATAATCTACACTGACTCAATGAGTTCAGTAGAATCTATCACCAACTGCAATAACAACAGTCATCCTCTGGTAATTCAATCTTTCCTTTTATACAATATCCTAAAACAAAATAATTTTCAAATATTTTTCTGTTGGATCCCAGGTCATGTAGGTATTACAGGTAACGAGGCAGCCGATACAGCTGCTAAAGCTGCAGACATTATAATCGATGATCCTGTTTCTTTCAACGACATTAAAAATGCCATATGCGAAAGTCTTAACACCCATTGGCAGCATGTCTGGAATGCTGAAACTCATAATAAATTACGCTCCATCCAGCCCTCGACGAAAGGTTTCAGGTCATTGCAGCTTACCAGGAGACAACAAGTTTTAATATCTCGACTCCGCATTGGTCACACAAGGTTCACCCACAAACATCTCTTGTGCCGTGAACCAGCTCCAACATGCCGAACATGTAATACTTCTCAAACAGTGTTACACATTCTTAGTGACTGCCCTAACTTTAATCACATTCGTCATAAATATTTTAACAATTTTAATCCATCTTTAAAGGAGTTGCTGGGGGACGCACTTCACCCGGGTTTGTTCCCCTTTCTTCATGATATTGGCTTTTTGGGTCTGATTTAGTGCTTTTACTTTGTCCTTGTTTTTGTGTCGTCTTTCTCCTGTTTAATGTGTTTCTAATTTTAGAATTTTAAACTTCGTGTATGTGTTTCTTTTAGAAATGTTTTTAAAATTCTTAGAAATTTTGGTTTTAACATATTTTTATTAGCCCAGTGTAGCCTATAAGGCTCTTACGCCAAAGAAACAATTAATTGAAAATCACTTGACTATTCCTGCGTTCGTCTAATCATTTTAAATTTTGAACCTTTAATGTGTCTTGTTTCGAAAAGTTTTTAAAAGTTTAGAAGTTTTTATGTGCATTGCATTTTAGATAATTTTATTTCTGACATATCTTTATTTTTAACATAAAACCATAGTTTGGCGCAGTATAGCCTACTAAGGCTCTTGCGCCAATAAACAAAAAAAAAAAAAAAACAACCAACCAACTTAGGTGCAAAAAGAGCAATCCTTTTGTCATACTCGCATGGGCAAAAAACGTACAACCGAATTCGCTCTCCTCTTAGTGTCAGAGCTCAAAGTTCAATGGACGGCATAGTTCGTAAAGTCCTCATCTAAACCTGAACCAATAATTTCAGTTACAAATGTGTGATTAAGACGACGCCTTGGCCGAGCGGCGGAAAGCACTTGTTCTGATAGCTGCCTGAGTGCGAAAAATAAAAGATACGCACTGGGGGGAGAGACCGAAATGGGAATTTTACGTGCCGCAGACCATGGTCTTTGGTCATGGTCCATTGGTCTCCAAAAGACCATGGTCTTTTGGGCTCTGGAACATTGGGCGCGGGTACTTTTGGGAGTCTGGCTTTTTGGGCGAGAAGACTTTTGTTCGC
>JAXGGA010007522.1:0-62127 GCA_038373865.1 Uloborus plumipes
CGATTTTCCCCAAGAAGTGAGCGGCTGCAACGGACTCTTCATTTACGCTTATGTGAATGGGTTTCCCTGCGAAATGATTGTGGACACAGGAGCCAACGTTTCCATCATTAGAACTGATGTGGCTCGCCAATTTGGACTCAAGATCTTATGGACTCCGCCCTGCGTTACTCTCCAAACTGTGACAGGTGACAGAATCGAGATTGAAGGAAAAGTGAACTTAGAAATAATGTTCGGGAGCGCCACTTACCACCACACGGCATTCGTCGCTGACATTACAGATCCCTTCATTCTCGGACTGGACTTTTTGAGAAAATTTAATTTTTCTATTGACTTTAGAAATAATGAGCTGCACTCGATGAGGGAAGACATAGTAATTTTCAATACCGAAAATAACTTAAAATCCGCTCATCAAATAATAGCCCAAACTGATTTATTGATTCCCCCAAGATCAGAAATACTAATACCTGGCTCCATCAAGGAAAACAACAGCTTCAAATTCGGCCTAATTGAATATCCTAACCAGAATAATAGCCCAAAAGGAGTACTAGTGGCATCTACGCTTGTGGACCTTTCGAGGAATGCAGTTCCTGTGAGAGTCGCCAATGTAAGTGAAAGACCGAGGAATATCAAGAAAGGAGAAGTGTTGGCAACTTGTACTCCCGTAAACTGCATCATCAGAAGAATTGATTCCTCCGAGACTGTGTCTTCCGAATCCTTGACTTCGAAATTAATTGGGAGTGCAGCATTATCGAAGGATCAAAGATACGCTGCGGAAAAATTGGTGGACGACTTCAAGCAGGTGTTTTCATCTGCACCCGAAGATGTTGGTCGCACGAGTTTAGCGCAGCATAGGATCGACACTGGAGATCATCCCCCTATCAAGCAGCATCCAAGACGACTACCGTTCGCCAAGAAGGAAGAGATTGAGATCCTCGTAAAAGAGATGCAGGAGAATGACGTCATCGAACCCTCATCCAGTCCTTGGGCATCCCCTATCGTCTTGGTCCGAAAGAAAGACGGCTCCACGAGATTTTGTGTTGACTACCGACGCCTGAATGACATCACCAAGAAGGACACTTACCCTCTTCCACGGATCGATGACACTCTGGACACCCTTTCCGGACACAAGTGGTTTTCGACCCTGGATTTAAAGAGCGACTACTGGCAGGTGGAGATACACCCCGACGACCGAGAGAAGACGGCGTTTACAACCGGACAAGGCTTGTGGCAGTTTAAAGTGATGCCGTTCGGCCTCTGCAATGCACCAGCCACGTTCGAGTGTCTTATGGAATCAGTGTTACGAGGACTCTCTTATGAATCCTGTCTTGTCTACTTGGACGACATCATCATCATAGGACGCAGTTTTGAGGAACATTTGACTAATCTTAGGAAGGTGCTGCAAAAGCTTAAGGAAGCCAACCTGAAGTTAAGTCCGTCCAAATGTAATTTGTTCCGCCGTGAGGTGAACTACCTTGGTCACATTATCTCTTCCGAAGGTGTACGAACAGATCCAGATAAGGTATCAGCAGTCAAGAATTGGAGCCGCCCCGAAAATGTCCATCAGCTGCGAAGTTTCCTGGGGCTCTGCACGTACTACAGGAAATTTGTGAAGGGTTTTTCCAATATTGCACGACCTTTGCATAAGCTGACGGAGAGCAAACAAAAATTTGAATGGTCCAAAGAATGCGAGGATGCATTTCTACAGCTGAAGGAGGCTTTAACATCAACGCCTATTCTCTCTTATCCTCAGCCTGAAAAATCCTTCATACTTGATACTGATGCGAGCCACGAGAGCGTTGGAGCTGTTTTATCTCAAGAAATAGACGGTAACGAACATGTCATCGCCTACTGGAGCAAATGCTTATCCAAGTCGGAGCGAAATTATTGTGTCACGAGAAAGGAATTGCTCGCCATAGTTAAAGCTGTAGAACATTTTCATCATTACCTCTACGGCCGTAAATTCCTGCTCCGGACTGATCATGCCTCTTTAACTTGGCTGTTGAATTTCAAGAATTAAGAGGGCCAGGTAGCCAGGTGGATACAGCGGCTCTAGGAATATGACATCGAGATTAAGCACCGAAAAGGTTTGTCACACGGTAATGCTGACGCATTATCAAGAAGACCTTGTTCCGAGAACTGCCATTATTGCTCCCGAATAGAGAAACAGTATGGGACGACAATCCCTACTGCCTGTCAAGTTACTGCTACTTCATCATCTTCAGATCCTGATCCATGGGGTGACGACCAAGTAAGAAAAGATCAGCTTGAAGACCCAGACCTAAAGCCTATCATAGAGTTAATGGAAAAAGACAGTCGGCAACCTAGTTGGCAAGACATTTCTATCTACAGTCCTGCAACGAAAAGATACTGGGCTCTATGGAAATCTCTCCAGTTGCGAAATGGCGTCCTGTATCGGAAATGGGAATCTGACGATGGTAAAGCATTCAAATGGCAGTTACTCCTTCCCAGATCAAGAATTCCAGACGTTCTAAAGGAGTTGCACAGTAGTCCAACTGGAGGACATTTTGGTGTGTTGAAAACCCTCTGCAAGGTTCGAGAGCGCTTCTTCTGGAGCAAGACGAAGGATGACGTGGAGAAGTGGTGTCATTCTTGTGACGCCTGTGCTGCCCGTAAAGGACCGAAGAGAAGAAGCCGCGGGAAACTACATCTTTACAACGTAGGAGCTCCTTTCGAACGAATCGGGATCGACATTCTTGGTCCGCTACCGAAAACTACTGATGGGAACAAATACATCCTCGTTTCCATCGACTATTTCACCAAATGGCCCGAAGCATATTCCATTCCGGATCAAGAAGCTACCACTGTAGCAGAGACTCTAGTCCAGCATTGGATCTCGAGATATGGGACACCTTTGCAGATCCATTCTGACCAAGGAAGAAACTTCATCTCTGCTGTGTTTAAGGGCCTATGTAATATCCTCAAAATTGAGAAAACTCGCACGACACCACTACACCCACAGTCGGACGGCATGGTGGAGAGATTTAACAGGACAATTCTTAATAATCTCTCGCTTATGGTCTCCAAAAATCAACAGGATTGGGACAAGAAACTTCCTCTGTTCCTGCTGGCCTACCGCAGTGCTGTCCACGAGACCACCGGATATTCCCCATCACAGATGCTCTTCGGCCGAGAGCTTCGGCTACCTTGTGATCTCGTCTTTGATCTCCCTCCTGATGCGCCTTCATCGCCTGAGGAGTACGTCCAGGATCTCCAGGCCCGGTTGGAAGACGTTCATCACTTCGCACGGGAGCGAATCAACATCGCGACGGAGAAGATGAAGACCCGATACGACACAAGGTCCACTGGCCATGACTTTCAAGAAGGTGACAAGGTGTGGCTATGGAATCCCATCCGACGTAAAGGTCTATCACCCAAATTGCAGTCACATTGGGATGGACCCTACACAGTCCTCCACCGGCTGAACGACGTCGTAGTAAGGATCCAGAAGTCATCACATTCAAAACCTAGGATTGTACATTATGATCGGCTAGCCCCATACTATGGCCATAGTTCGTAAAGTAAATCTAAAGCTACCATGGTAATTTGTTTGTAAATTTTGTATATAACTTTTGCCTTTAATTGTCTGTAATATTACTTCATCAATGTTATTATTTCTTTCATGTTCTCATTGTTATTGTTTATCATGTTTATGATTGGTTATCACGTAATGTGTGCATCTGTAAATTTTCCCTTGCTTCTTTTCTGGGGATTGTACTGCCCGGGACGTGCAGTCCTTAGGAAGGGGGCAATGTTACAAATCTTGTAAATAGTTGTTGTTTTTTCCTGCCTTGCATTATTTTCATTAGTTTTGGTTTTATCTGGCGACATGTTGCAAATGTATCTGAAGATATCACTTTTATCATCTGTATACCCGCCCTGAATCACTTTGTAGTTTTTACACTTGCCCTAACTTTGATAAGCATGAAGACATTTTTCACTCGGAATGTTTTCTTTTTTTTCTTTTTCTTTTTATCGCTAGAACTTTCTCAATGGAATTGTTCAAGCTATGAATGATTTGGAATACTCCGGATATTTCTAGAATAGTGTCGTAATTTCTTTCCGTGTATAAATAGCCTTGAACACAGTTTTTAGTCAGTCAGTTGTTTTCAGATTTGATTCTGGTGACTTGTTTTATTCGCTATTCGCTTGGGCGAATGTTTGTTTTGCTTTTGTAATTGCTTAATTACTGTTCACGTTAGATACGTGGTGCTGAATTACTGTTGAGAGTACAGTGTCGTGTTTGCTGCCTAATTGCTGATGTTTAGCAATTGTTTTCTGCTCTTTTTTGTAAATAGTGTAAATACTTGTAAATAAATTTATAGTTACTTCCTCAAGATTGGAATGCTCATTTGAAGAAAGTTGAAGGTGCTACGGACTCGTTACAATACTTTTACCCAAAGAGGAAGTTGAAGCATTCCGCCAGCAGAAAACAAAAGAATATTCCAGTAAAGCTTCCCCGGTGAAAGGTATCCAAAAAACACATGTGTGGACTCACAGTAATGGACAAACCTGTATTGCACGAACATTAAAGAGTGAGAAAACAGAAATTTCCTTTTCCAATCAACATCTCTGAAATGGTTTTAGGTTTTAAAAGTTCCCTACGTAGTTTGTACGTTTTTATATGTTTTTTGATAAAATTCAATTTTAAAAGCTTTCTTTAAAATATTCTATTTCTTATAAATATTAAATTTTAACTTTCATAGCAGTCACTATATCTTGATTTTGTTCAACCAATTTATGATTAAGTCATTACAGAAGAAAATAAAAGTTCTGCCTGAATTATAAGATATAAAGACACCAGTTAATAATCATAATTAAAAAGTAATAAACAATGTAGACGCTTGTTTCCGGACTACAAGGAACGCCATCGCCAATTGAAAAGATGTCTCGCAAAAGCGTGGATGCTTCTGTTTTTCCATTTAAACAAGATCTCCTTTTAGCCTCGAAACACGTGTCAGAAATGCTTAATACTGTTTTTTCACAATTTTAAAATGAAATTTTAGAAAAGAACCCATCCCAAATAGCATTTGATACTGTTTAGGATACGCAGTAGGCTAACCAGTATTGGTATGATTCCTGCAAAATTTCTCGAATTTTTAAAATTGCTCTAAAATTTGTTAAGCGCAAAAGTGGACGCTCCCATTTTCAGGGAATGTAGTGTTCAACAGTACTGATCAACAGTAAAAAAAAGAAAATTTTTGAGATTGGCATTTTTGAGAAAAATCAAAAAGATGATCAAAATATTTAATTTTTCAAAAAATTATGAAAAAAAAAAAGTTATGAACGGATTAAAAAAAGCTGCATAGCTTTGCAAACAGAAAAAAAAAACCTTTTAAATAAAAACAACTGCAGCAGAATATGTTGTACCGTTCCAGAGAAAAAACACTTTAAAGATTTTCTTGAAAATTGCAAGTGTGAAATAATGCCGGACAAGCCATCTTAGACGGCCCGTATCTCGGGTCAGGATTTTTTTTTGGAAAAACCAAAATATATGTATTTCTCATTTTGTTTGAATTTTAACATATGTTAAAATAAAAAAAATCGGAGACCATCAAAGTTCAACCCTGCCTGCATCGACATGGATTCTACCTAATTTAATTGCTTGCTTAGCACAATCATTTACTACCTTCAATGCAGACAGGCCTGTCGTGTGTGTGTGGGGGGGGGGGGGGGTCAATTCCCCCCCCCCCGACTTTGAGAACTCAAATGTATTTACATTTAAGTGCGTGTGGTTTTTTTGTTGTTTTCTGGTGAAATTGTATTGTGTTTTTACCCTTTGCCTCCCCCCCCCCAGAAAAACTTTAAATGAAGGCCTGAATGCAGACACTATTTCCTTAGCTTGATTGTATTTATTTCTTCTAGCCCAAGTACGAATATCAACTGACCAAAATTATTATCCAGTTTCATTACAGCTGATTGTAAATCCTTCAAAAATTATTATCCAGTTTCATTACAGATGATTGTAAATCCTTCAAAAATTACTATCCAGTTTCATTACAGCTGATTGTAAATCTGTTCTTTCACAAAATATGATAATGTTATTCTGAAAAGATTCAACGTGGTTGGCTTCTAGTCTTTTAAGACCTTTTTTGGTTTTTAGACGCTATAAAGCTTTTACTATGGCAACTTTTTTCTTTGGAGGCACGTGATCTGTAAAAAAAGTTAATCATACCAAATCCTCACTTAGCTATTAAAGTTTTCCTTTAAGTTTTTAATAAGTGCTGTAAGAGTCACTTCACTATCAATTTCTGTGTATAGCTCTAGTATTTATAGAAGATGGAAGTCATTATGAGGCATATTGCACCTACTGGGGGTACTGAGCCACAATTTTGCATAGATTGTTGTCATGCACAGAATTCTTTTTAATGCTAAAATCTCATAAGATGCTAATTTGTATTCTTCGTGAAAGCACAAATTCTTCAAGCAGTAAACTCCTTTTGCCACTCATCTTGCCCTGTGATAGGTACCTGGGAATTAAATATACAACCAGGAACATGATCTGCATCACCAAGAGTATACAAATACAAAGACCAGCAACAGGCTCTGGGCCCAACAGGGCTGGTCCTAGTCGAATTATAGACCCCAATGAAGATCAATGGCCCTCTTAAAACTATCTACTCCCTTGCTCCTTACCTCCTCTTCCGGTAAACTATTCCAAATTCCCACTACTCTGCTAAAATAGTAATTTTTCTGAATTTCCAGGTTAGCCTGAGATTTAAACCGCTAATAAGAATGACCCCTTGTCTTGCTTTCCGTGCAAAAATTTAACCCTATAACATCTTTCATTTTGATAACTTGAAATAACTGAATCATTTCTCCCCTGGTTCTCCTTTGCTCAAGACTATACATGTTAAGCATTCTAAGTCTGGAATCATAGTCTAAATTAGAAAATCCATTCACTAACCTTGTAGCCCTCCTTTGTACCCTTTGGTGTTAGTTTTAAAAACTTGAATCACTTTAACAAAAGTGCTTGCTTTTGATTCAATGTCCAATCTTGATTCAGCCTCAATTGAAGACTCAAATAGCATACTTTGTTGTTCTCCTGTTTTTGCTTTTTCTTCTTGATTTCTCTTATTACCTGTTCTTGTTTGTTGCTTTTCTTGCTAGTTTTTGAAATGTCAGTTTTCGTCTCCCATAAAATTCATCCTTTTCCCTACTTGGTCCTGAAGGAACTTCCAATCTTCAGGTATTTTAACGGTATAGTCACTGTCTGCTTGCATAAGAAATATCAAACATTTTTTCTTCATTTCTTCATTAAACTCCTTTTTGATTTGTCATTGCCTCTTGGATGCCCTCCTATGTTTATTTTTATACATTTTGGCTCATTTTTCATAGATCATTTTCAGTTTGGTCACAATATTTGGTTTTTGTGTTATCGGTAAGCATCTTTCTGGCAATGTTAATTTCCTTATCTTTAAATCATGAAATAGCCGGCCCAGTACTTACCATTTGTTGGCAATTGGTTGTTATTATGTATATCAAGAACTGTAACAATTTGTTCTATCAGCTATATTTCAGTGTGGATATGATATTGTGAAAACTACTTTTGAATTCTACATACCACTTATTGTAAAATTAATATACAGTCAATGTAATGTTATTTAACTATAGAAAATATTCATTAAAATGAAACTTACTTCTGAAAAATTTAGAAAATTAAAACTAAATCAAAAATGAATATCATGTAAGCTTTAGTTTTGATATAAAATGCTGACATGCAATTTTAACTCTAGAGCTACAGTAAGTCGAGAACAAAATGGCAGTATTCCGTTTATCTAAGATGACGATTAAAAATTACAGTTTCAGAGTTCTAAAAACACTGAAGTAAACAATAACTGATAAAATTTAATGCAGAAAACATTCTGCTTTAAACTATATTACGCTTAAAATGTACAAACTGATGAATAAACAATAAAAAAATATTTTTTAAATATTTGTTGCATCATGCATATTTTGTACCGAAAATAGGGCATAAAAATGATTTTGGGTGCTCATGAGAGGTCTGTTAATCTTAAAATATTTGGCTAAAATTTTTACTACACTTTTCCTTGTTTTCTATGTCCTCTTAAGCTAGTACAATAGACTCTGGTCACTGCTTGATTTATTTGAACCCCTTTCTCTTATTTCATTCATGTCCTCACGAAAACAATTAAATACATTTAAATTTAAAATGCTTTGTGACCAGTACAGTTCATTTTAATATGAGGTCGCCAATCAAGGTCGGGAGTTTTTCAAATTTTTAGCTCAATTTTAGTACTTGTTATTTATACAATCTGCTTTTTTACTCAACTATATAACCAGAAAATATTTCACAGATAAACTTATGTGTAGCTAGATAATGTATGGCGTGCACTTGTCCAAATCGGTCGAGTGTTAACGTACAGAAATGAGCATTTATATGATCGAGTGACCGCCATCTTTGCTGACGGAAAGCAGAAAAATATACCAGGTGGCGAATGGCCCCCCATGTCTAAAATACTTTCTTATACACTTACTGAAGATTTTTGAAAAGAAATTCACCCTATTTTAATTTTCTACAGAAGTACTAGGCATTTATATAGCATTAATGAGAGTGAGCGGCTGCCATCTTTGATGACGTCATAGCAGGAAAAGGTACCAGATGCCAAATGTCCACCCGAGTCCAAAATACTTTCTATAACACCTACTAAACATTTTTGAAAAAAAATCGCCCTACTCGAACATTCCTACAGAAGTGCTGTCAGATCCAGGACTGAAAGGTTTTGCCTATCCTTGCATTTTGATTTTCATACTTGCGAATATCTTTTAAGTTGTATTCGCAGGTACTTTATATTTTTGTCTTAATACAGTTACTTCTAACTGTTCTGTGCATCAGAAATAGGTATAACTTTATGAATTCCTTCTCAATTAATTCATCTGCTAACTGTGTTCGAAAGCTTTCCTCCAACTAGCAGTACAGTATTTGTCTGATGAGTTGTGTTGTCAGTAAAGGTGATGAAAGCAATTACGAACCAACTTCATTGAAAATCACTGCTCAATTCAAGATTTGGGTTACTGTATATCGAAGGAGGCTGGGATCAGGAAAATTTTGTATTATCATGTCTCAAAATTTCCCATGAGTGACAGAAGATGTTTATATCTATGTGATCATTAATTGTCTACTCTCATAAATTTGAATCAACTGTAAGCAAACTAAACAAAACCTACAATGATTATGTCTTGTTGGCCAAATTTTTGGATCTCTTTATCCCATGGTCCTATTAAGATATCTTGGGGCCGTAAACCAAATACTTTTTTGGGGTCCCCTTGTACTCAGACTTTATAATTTTAACCATTGGCTAAAACTATTTTAGCGATAGAATAGACTAAGGTTATTTTAGTCATTTGGGTGCCGTTAGGCCTAGTTGACCTCTTCTGTAAGCGGGCCTTGCTTTAGCCCCGTAGTCCTTCTCTGGATTCACAACTGCTGTAATTGACAGTAGTGATGCAACGAATATTCGGCCTCGGCCGAATATTCGGCTTCGGCCGAATACCTATTTTACTATTCGGCCTTGGCCGAATACTGTGCAAGAAATGTATTTAATTTTCGCACTTTGAAAGTTTTATGCATTTTTAATTATTCTTATCATGTTTAATGGATATTTTAAATGAAATCTTGTTATATACTAGGATGCTTTATAATTTTTGAGGGTATTCACTAATTTTACTATCAACTTAAACTGCGTGTATTACAAACCTTGACCATCTTAACAAATGAAATAAATTTATACAAAATCATAGGATAAAACAAAAAAAACGAACTACTTTTTCTTGCATATTACAAAGGTTGGTATACTTATTTTATTTCATAAAACTAATTCTAATACACAAAAGATTTAAATTGATAAAATATAACCATGAACCATACATGAAACAATAGTCAGCTCGAAATTTATCAAAAGGAAATATGTATAAAAATGGAATCGTATGATAAAAATATGCTTCTTTCCCGATCTTTTATTTTAAAAAAATTGAATATGAGAATTTAAAATATAAAAATAGCATTGTTAATTTCCCTACATAACATTTCAAAAATATTCTTTGTAATATTTGCAATTGTGAAAATCATAAAGCTAAGTTTTTCTGTACGAACAGAGATTATGAAGCAGAAAACATTCTTTGGAGATAGGTCTCTTTCTTTTTATTTTTTTCCTGAAATTTTACCAGATTTGGAAAATAAATGTTTATCACATTTGGTATATGTAGTGAACATCTAGTCCTGAAAGGTACTTTCTGGCCTGTTAGGATAGGTTAGGAAATTTAATTCTCACTACTTAAAAGTCCATTTCGTTTTTTAAAATATGGGTTCTAAGAAATATAACAGTCAATTTTTCTCTTCGTCCATACACTGATAAAAGCCTGGATTTATCTAAATATAATTATATTTTTTGTATTGGAATACCTTCAGATATTAACATTTCTCATAGAGAAATATGGTTTGTTGCAGCTAATTTTGGCAAATGTAAACACTAAATGCAATACAAAATCATGTGATACAACTTCATGCTGAATCAATTCAGTTCACATATTTTTTTCTCCTTATTTATTTGAAAAAGCTCTTTGAAATACTTTTTTAGAAGCTTAAATATAGAGCTATGGTCTTTAAGCACAATTGGTAAGGAAATGCATTCTTCTTTGGTCTTCTTTTTGGTAATTTTTTGGCCGAATATTTTTGAAGTTTGAACTAATGTTACTATTTTCAAAAAAAATTACTCCAAATTTTTTTAAAAATCTTTAATAATGTGTATTGAACTCATATTCATACTAAAATATGCTTTGAATGCCCCCTGTGCTTAGTTTATTGACAAAAACAAGTTAACTATTCGGCGGCCGAAAACCCGAATATTCGGCCTTGCTTATGGCCGAATATTCGGTATTCGGTATTCGGCCAAATCACTATTCATTGCATCCCTAATTGACAGTTGACAACCCTTTTGTACCAAATTGTTCAAAATGATTCTTCATATGTTTTCTCTGTTAAAACATTCGTAATTCTCCATGCCCATTGATTAATATATATATTTTTTTTAATGCTTAGAAAATGTAGTGTAATGTTTCTTTTACATCTTATTTCAGGGATACTAAGATTAAAATTATGACAAGTATAGTTTATTGAACTATCCCTACTGAACATGTACTCACTATTCTATCTGAGGATCTTTTATTTGCAACAAATTTATTATGATTTTATTTCTTTCAAATCATATTGCACATTTCGACCCTATAGTTGAAAATTGTCATTTGCTAAATATTATTTGGTTAAACTGTGCTATTCTTACCACCAGTATTTTTAATAGTCTGCTTTTGTTTTTACAGTTTAGATGCAAAATCAACAAGTATACAAGTTGTTGTGAAATCTGGTGGAATAAAATTATTGCAAATTCAAGATAATGGTACTGGCATTCAAGTATGTTTTTCCAAAAAATCATTATATTTTGATGCTAGAAATATTTGCAACCATAATTATGAGTTTCTCTGTATAGCAGGGATGTTCAACTCAACGCATGAATGCCGCAAGGGTAGTTTCAAAAAATGAACTTTCTATTTTCAACCACAGCAGTTTCCTAAAAAGTGCCAATAGGCTTCCAAATTGTGATTTTCAAAGTTTTAGCTCAATCGGTAAAATTAATCTGTACTCCAATGTGGGTAAATGTGAGAAAAAACGCTATTCTTTGCAAAAATGTGGTAGTATTTCCTCTCTAAAACCTAAACTATTCATCCTAGGAACTTTGTTTTTATCTCATTTCACAGCACAATTTTTTGATTTGATGCTTGATCACATCCTCATTTTGGATAAAAATACAAATACAAATACAAATGTGACGACCAGCAACAGGCTCTGGGCCCAACTGGGCTGGTCCTAGTCAAATTATAGATCCCAATGAAGATCAATGGCCCTCTTAAAACTATCTACTCCCTTGCTCCTCACCGCCTCTTCCGGTAAACTATTCCAAGTTCCCACTACTCTGCTAAAATAGTAATTTTTCCGAATTTCCAGGTTAGCCTGAGATTTAAACAGCTTATAACAATGACCCCTTGTCCTGCTTTCCGTGCAAAAATTTAACCCTATAACATCTTTCATTTTGATAAATTTAAACAACTGAATCATGTCCCCTCTGGTTCTCCTTTGCTCAAGACTATACATATTAAGCATTCTAAGTCTGGAATCATAGTCTAAATTAAATTATTGACTAATAAATGATTCTACTAAATAAATGATTGAATGATACTTTTGATTTTTAAATTCTGGTTGTAGTGAGTACAATCAAAGTCATATTAAAATATGAAATCATTAAAATATAAACAACATTAATGAACAGCAACCACCTAAAATGTGTCAATTGGTCAGAAAACATGATTTGCTAAGTTTTATCTCTTTCCTATAATAATAACCCGTGCCTCAATGCATGTAAAGTTAAGTAAAGCAGATATTTTTAGCAAAAAAGTCATAGGATTTCTATAATACAATGGAAACCATTTGTCCTAAAAAAAAATTGTTTTTATGTTATGTATGATTTTAAGTTAACTTTTTTTTTTTGCCATTTCTCTGAATTTTGCGAAGTTTGTATTTAGCTTTTTTTTTCAGAAAGAAGATCTTGATATTATATGTGAAAGATTTACTACCAGCAAATTAGAAAAATATGAAGACCTTTCCTCCATTAACACTTATGGGTTCAGAGGTGAAGCACTTGCAAGTATAAGTCATGTAGCGCATGTTACAATCACTACAAAAACAGCCGATTCAAAATGTGCCTATAAGTAAGTAGAAATCTAGACTCAAAATATTCAAGTAAAATATTTCTTTTTTTTTTTTGATGCAATTTAATTATTTGGTAGCTCTTACCAAATCTTAATAAATTTATTTGCCTTTTATTATTATTTTTTGCCTTTTGGCATACCGTATATACTCGCGTATAGGTCGATCTCGCGTATAAGTCGACCCCCTACTTTTTGAAGGAAAATCGGGAAAAATCGAAAACCCGCGTATGAGTCGAGGCCGCACTTTCTGAAACGATCGGGAACGTTTTGCCGAGACTTTTAAATATAAACGTTTTGAAAAGAAGGAAAATGAAATGCACTGAACATTCTTGTGTTAAAAACATCACGATTGGTATTCTTTTTCACAAAAAGGGTTAATTTTTGCGATCGCGATTTTTGTAAATCAGGACCGATCCGGAAACGTTTTACCGCAATTTTTGATTTAAACGTTTTAAAAAGAAGGAAAATGAAATGCAGTGAGCATTCTTGTGTTGAAAATACCACGATCGTTATTCTTTGGCACATAAAGGGTTCATTTTTGCGATCGCGATTTTTGTAAAGGGTTCGATTTTACGATCGCGGTTTTTGTAAGGGTTCGATTTTGAGGTTACAATTTTTGCTTTCTGTTGCTTTTATTTTGCATTATTATCAATAAAATTCTGCTATGTAGCCGTATTACATTCCTTTTCAAAAAAATATAAAGACAATCCATCCGAAAATTCGCGAACACGGCAATTCCCGCACTTTTTGCGCCGTCGGTCGGTTATTGTAATTATTTATTCGTTATTTCACAATTAAACCACGCAAAAAGAAAGTAGAATGTATGAGTATTTACTTCTTTAGCATCTTTTTTAAACAGTTAGACTGAATCGGAAAAATCTTCTCGTTTTTTAGTCAGTTTTTTCCAAAAGTTGTTCGGGAAAAATTTTCGGAAATTCTGCCCCGTGTATAAGTCGACCCCCTAACTTTCAACTTCAGTTTTTGGACTAAATTTCTCGACTTATACGCGAGTATATACGGTAAATGCCGCTTTAAATATTTTTCATGTTAAACTCAAACTGTAAATAACTGATATGAAGTTCTCTTTGACCTTATAATTACCCACTCATATTTTTTCTGAAAATGCTTTTGCATTCATAATACACCATGATTTTATTGCAATTTAACATAACATCAGAAATGTATTTTAAAGATATTGGCAAATTCAAAACTAAGTATATTACACTAAAGAAAGTCTCTTATGCTCAAAAGCTTGTTCTATCATTAATTTTTAGTAATATTTATTCGTAGCATTTTATTTAGAGTTTATTTGCTTATTATTTATTTCTTTAATTTGTGTTAATGAACTGTATTATCCATATGTTTGTTTACTCATTACATTATTAAAATTAGGGTAAGATATTCAGATGGAAAACCCCTACATGCACCTATACCTTGTGCAGGAAACAAGGGTACTCAAATCATTGTAAGTTATTAATATTTCTACTAATCACCTTTGTTTTACAAAAAGTATGCAAATGACTCATAAATTTATACAAAAATTTGAACAGAGCTACCGAGAGCCCCTTGTAAGTTTGGTCACCCGGCCTCCTCCCTCTATAAAACTAACGAAACATATACTACTCCAATTCCAAACCAGATCCCTGCAGGGATCAGTCCCTGTGTTTCTTTTAGGCTGTCATGGCTTCTAGTCTGTTCTAAATGTAATGACCTTTTAACAGTTTTTTTAGGAGTCTGTATCACATAGTTACATGAATTTGCTTTTATGTGTGGTCAGAAGCGCTATAACAAATTATAGTTTTTTTTTAAAAATGTTTTTCACTTATTTATTTATTTTTTTTATCATTCTTTATAAACTGTTATATAATATTTTAAGCTTCTGTTGAAGGACTTAACATCCAAAACTTGTACTTTTCTGTATTAAAGAAGGGTTTATTTGAATATATAACACATACACAAAAAAACTTCAGATGTTCACAATATATTTTGCCAGTTGCGCTATATCATACAAAATCAAACATTTTACTTATGTGTTATTGTAACTGATAAATTGTTATCTTTTTTAATTTTTTTATTGACTAAATATTACTATGTAGCAGTTCTCTGATATTTGATGTTAATCTTTGATAATTCATAAGGAAAATGCATTAATTTACTGTAAGTACTAATTACTGGTTTTTATTTTTCCATAAGTACTGCATTCAATCTCTTTAATAGGTAGAAGATCTGTTCTACAACATGAGTGTACGCAAAAATGCTTTGAGAAATGCCTCTGAAGAATATGCAAAGATATCTGAAGTTGTTGGTCGTTATGCGATTCATAATTCTGGGATTGCTTTTTGTTTAAAAAAGGTTTGTTTTATGTATGTTCTCTTTACATTATGTACTAATACATTATTAAATATGTAAAAATTTATGTTTTCAATCTTTTCTTTTTAAGTATGGTGAAGGAACCAGTGATATACAAACTTTGCCAGATGCAACCATCAGAGAGAATATCCGTTCCATTTATAATGTAAATGTTGCAAGGTAATTAAAAAAAATCATTTTTATGTCCAGCATGATTTCCCTCAGGTGAGCCAACAGGTTAACCTTGTATTACCATACTTAGCTCATAGCAAAGGTAGACCAAGATTAAACAAACAAGTTGCTAGAAAGTTTGTCAGTAAGCCGTTTTCGGGGATGTTCTCTAACATGTAAAATAATCAAAATTAGTATATTCATTCAGTAGCATAGCCAGAGGGTCATACCCCCCTTCTCCCCTCCTTGAAGCACCTACTTTATATGAGTAAAGTGACAACGTTCAAAAAAGTACAAATGGACACATTTAAAATGAGTTTAAAAATGAGAATAAGTTATGCTGAGATTTTAACTCATTTTAAATGTGTTCATTTGTACATTTTTTAAATGTTGTCCCATTTTATTCATTTTACAGTACTAAGTTTTCGACTGCTTTTTTACAACCTACTTTATATGTTTGAACATAGGACCTAAAATGTCATTTTTTCAATCTTTAATCTCGAAACTTTTTGGATAACCCCCTTATTAACAAATTTGAATTACGCAGTTATTCTGGGTCAATTTTTTTTATATTTCCAATAATTAAGCCCAATTTAATTTGAATTTAAAGTGATGCATTTCATTCAATGTTAGAAGTTAGCAGAAGATTTGAAAGGTCTTTCTTTGTGTACTTTAAAAATTCTTTTCTAGTTCCCCTCAGTTACTATAATTAATGAATTTAATGAAACTATCATTTCAGATTGTTGTCAATGTATCAAATATGTACTGAACAATGGCGCACCCAGGGGGGAGGGTGCTCAGAGGCTTAAGCCCCTCCCAGAAGCGTGAAGATGAACCCACGTAATAAAATCAAACAGCTTAAAATTGCACTTATTGGTCTTGACTTTTGGAATGGAAATAAACCCCTATCCCCTTCTTAATTTAACCAAAAATAACTATTTTGTTCTCTTTAGGACTTCAATTTCGAAAACTTTCCAAATTAGGGCTGCTTAGCCCCTCCCAGGTAACATTTCTGGGTACTCCACTGGTACTGGTACTCCATTGTTTGAAGTAAATGCGCTTCTATAGATTTTCTGTTTAGAAGCCAAAGCGTTTATACTCAAATTTAGCAAATCTGCTAAAAATTAAATTTTAACTCTAATTTTAACTAGAGCAGTGTAAATGCTCTCTATAAAAATAGTTTTAATACAGTGTCCAATTGTGCTGTAAGATTTAGGGTTCAAAATAATTTTTATATTGTAATTTCATTTTAGAGAGCTCATTGATTTAGAACTTGAAGAACCTAAACTTCAGTTTAAAGCAAAAGGATTGATATCAAATGCAAATTATTCTGTCAAGAAATGTACATTTTTGCTCTTTATAAATCGTAAGTAAAAATTGAATTTTAAATTGAGTATGTTTTAATTCTTCCTGAAATATGTTTTTTTTTATTCAATAGATTTTTACCATGGTTTAAAATGTTTTTCTTTTTTTTGTTATTCTAATGTTTTGTTGTCTAAAAGTTCTTCTAATTTTGTATAACATTACAATCAAACAGTTTAATTGTTTTTACATGCAAAAATAAAAAATGAGTAAAAAGTGTATTTTTACAACTGACAAGGTCATTTTAAATGCAGTGTTGTATGGTTGATTAAATCTGTTGGTACTTTCAATATTATTTTTCTCACATGATAAAATTAATGTGGTATAATCCTCATTCATAAATTTCTTCTTGACATTTGTGCTAAAAGATGAAATATTTAAGAACGGAATGCAGTCAAAAAAAAATTCTTTCATTCACATTATTTATGCTTTTCAGATCGACTTGTTGACAGTTCTCAAATGAGAAAAGCAATTGAATCTGTGTATTCGACGTATTTGCCGAAAAACATGCACCCTTTTATTTATCTCAGGTAGAGTTCTTTTTCGATTTGTATATGTGTTTGTTTTAAGATAGAAAAAAATTGTAAAACCTGTTTTCTTTAATTTCATTAGAATTTGTTATCCAAAGCTGTGGAGCAATAATAGATGTTTAGTCAAAACTTCATTGAATAAATTGAAAAAGTACAATCCATTCAAAAAAAAAGAAGAAAAAAACAATCATTCTTTCTGAGTATATCATTTTTAAACCTAAAAAATAAGGCAATTTTTAAATCTTGAAGACTAAAGTTTTGATAAGAACTTTGAGCATTATAAAAAAATAATTTTTAAATTTGTTTGCTCTCCTCTTCTGTTATTGTATAAGATGCATCAGGACAAAGTTTTCTTTTTTCACCCGTTTTCAAAGGGATCCATTATTGAAATTGCTCTGCAGTGAATTGTTTGACTGTTGAATCATTCAAAAAAAGTCTCTATCGTTTTTCATTTGATTATGGAATCATTTAAAAGAACCACTGTACAGCTAATTTTTCAGTTACAAAATCGTTTGAAAAAATCATATATGATCTATGTTCTAGCATGCCTTCACTGTTATGTCCACCTCTTATAACATAGAGCCATTGATAAGCGTACAATATCTGCCTACTTAAAGAATATGATTTTTCTTTTGCTAACGAATTATTCTGTACATGTAAGTCTAGAATGAGGACTAAATTTCAAGCAGATTCAAAGACAAACCAACTAGTCAAGAGTTAATTTTCTTGATTAGTTATAAAAGGTTGGTGATTTCGTTGTTATGCAAATCAAGTTAGAATGGTTTAAAAAGACAAACTTAAGGGATAGACCAGGTCTAGTCATTGACTTTTTGAGGGTGAAAGATTTGTTAGACTTGATCTAGCTCTGCTAGATCCTGGGGATTTGAAAGAAGAAAGAAGAAGAGAATGGTTAAATTTGAAATGAAACTCAATATAATTCCATAATAGATACAGTCGAGTCTGGATGACTCAAAGTCCCGAGGGACTAGCTAAAAGCTTTGAGTTATCAGCAGTACGGTTCCTTCTCAAGAGTTTAGGACTCGATGGAAACTTCAAGATAACATTCGAACTATAAAGCTTGGAGTTATCGAGCCTCAACGATACTTTACAAGATAAATAAATTGTATAAAAGTTACTACCGTATATACTCGCGTATAAGTCGAGAAATTTAGTTCAAGAAATGAAGTTGAAAGTTACGGAGTCAACTTATACGCGGGGCAGAATTTCCGAAAAATTTTCCCAAACAACTTTTGGAAAAAAAAAACACTCAAAAACTAGAATTTTTCCGATTCAGTCTAACTATTTAAAAAAGACGCTAAAGAAATAAATACTCATACATTCTACTGTATTTTTGCATGATTTAATTGTGAAATAAAGAATAAATAATTGCAATAAACTTCCGTCGGGCACAAAAAATGCGGGAATTGCCGTATTCGCGAATTTTCTGATTGATGGTGTTTATCTTTTTGAAACGGAATGTAATACGGCTACATCGCAAAATTTTATTGATAATAATGCAAAGTGAAAGCAACAGATATCAAAAATTGTAATCGCAAAATCGAACCCTTACAAAAACCACGATCGTAAATTTGAATCTTTTACAAAAATCGTGATCGCAAAAATGGACCCGTTTTGTGAAAAAAAATAACAATCGTGTTATTTTCAACACAAGAATGCTCACTGCATTTCATTTTCCTTCTTTTTAAAACGTTTATGTTCTAAAATCGCGGTAAAACATTCCTGGATCAATCCCAATTTACAAAAATCGCAATTGCAAAAATGAACCTTTTTTGTGAAAAGAATAACAATCATGATGTTTTTAACTCAAAAATGTTCAGTGCATTTCCTTTTTCTTCTTTTCAAAACGTTTATATTCAAAAATTTTCCCAATCAAAACGTTCCTGATTGTTTCAGAAAGTGTGGTCTCGACTTATATGCGGGTTTTCGATTTTCCCCGATTTTCCGTCAAGGAGTAGGGGTGTCTACTAAAACGCGAGATCAACCTATACGCGAGTATATACAGTACTTTATAAAACATCATTTCTGGATTTTTTTTTTTCAATTTCATTTATGTTCTAATGCATTCATCCAGTGGTTGGAAAAACTACATATTTTTCGTAGCGAACTACAACTACAATTATTTTCTTATAAATGTAGTTAACTACAGCTACAACTACTTTTTTTTTAATGTAGCGAGCTACACTACTTTTGAAATGTAGTTGCTACTTCGCTACTTTTTAAAAAAATAAATAAATAACAAGAATACACCGTTTGAGGATCGACCGAAAAAATTCGAAAAGTGGTTTACATTAAAAAATTACCTCATTCGAATATGGAATAGAAATAGGAATTGTCTTTGAATTTATTTGTTACTTTTCCTTTTTGTTCCTTTTTTTGCTAAAATTTTTCCTTTTTAGATTTTTTTTACAATTTTTACAAATATTCTTCACAAGAAAAACCTTATTTTTTTCCTTTGTTCTCTTTTTTTTTAATTTTTTTCGTTTATTTATTTATTTTTTAATTTAAAAGTAGTTTTCAGAAATCGCTACAAACTACTATTTTTTTGTATCGCGCTACTCACTACTCTACTTTTTTTAAAAAGTAGTGTGCTACACTACAAACTACTGAAAAATGTAGCTACTACAGTAGTTTCGCTACTTGTAGCACGCTACTTCTGACCAGTGCATTCATCAACATATCAATTGCTATAATTGAAGTAAATATTACAGTTTGGAAATTGCTCCTCAGAATGTAGATGTTAATGTCCATCCAACAAAACATGAAGTTCGGTTTTTGAATGAAGAGGAAATTTTTGAGAAATTGCAGCAAGGAGTAGATGCTAAATTGTTAGGATCTAACACTTCTCGATCTTTTCTCACTCAGGTATGCTTATTAATAAATTTTTATTTTGTAGTTTTACTAATGTTATTTAATTATTCATTGTTTTTGTGTAAATTACAGTAAGAAAGAAAGGGGAAAAATGAAACAGAAAAAAAATCTTGGTGTTTGAAACCTTTGATCTGTCAAAATTCCTTTTTTTTTCTTACCTCATAGTTAAACTTTGAAATTTTTCTTGGAAAGAAAACGGTTAGAAAGTTATGTATTCCATCCAAAAGTTTCACATGGACCGGTAGGTACTCAAGAGATTTATTAAAAGGTTTAATATTTTCTTAACTTGCTATAAATTGCAAGAGTTCAAGTTATTAATTGGTGATACTATAATAAATGTTATCAATAATGAATATTTTGTTAAAATATGATAAAAATATTTAAATGTATGGTGAAAAATTATTTTTCTGTCATGCTCTTTTAATATTACGGCTACTTGAATTTTATAAAAGAAAATTTTGTCATTTTGGGTATCAAGATTTTAAAATTTTAGAATATCAAGTTTTTTGTAATTTTAGTCATTGATTAAGAAAACCTGAAGTCCTAGAACAGATGAGAAGTTTTTTGAAGAATCAGGGATCAAATATTCTTCTGTGTACTTGTGTTAGTTTGCATAAGCATAGAGTAAATTTCATATTTCATTTTCCAACTAAATTTAATTTATATTTAGTACAATGCACTTAAAATTTTGTGGACATAAAAATAAGTAAATAGTGAATAATGTTTAGAGTGAGAATTTTGCATCTCTGGGTGACAGTTTTTGTAGCAGTTGCCCCCAAGAGCACCCCATACCTTCCAGTTTACTTTTTTTTTTTGATTTGGTATAGGATTCAGGGAAATTTATTAATATAAAACAAAAAGTCATGTTTTGGAAAGAACAATTTTGAGTTTCCACAAGGTACATATAAACGAAAACACTTTTTCTGTTTATCTGTACTTCTGTAAATGTTATCAACAGCCTTAGGTAAATACTGTTAAATATAAATAAAACCTTAGAAAATAATGCAATATTACTCAAAAAAAAAAAAAAAAACTTCCGTAAAACTTTTTATTTCAATAATGTAATATTCATTTGCTCTATTTATTTTGGAAAAGTATATACAGTGAAGCACCGTTTATACGTTTCTCTTTTATACGTTTTTATCATTTATACGTTTTTAGTCTCGGTCCCGGTAGAGTCCAATACATATTAATGTTAAAAAATTTCTTTTATACGCTTTCCTGAAATCGCAGTTTCATTTATACGTTTTTTAAAATCTGAGTCAAAAAGAGCGAGAATGGGCGTGGGCAGATGTTTTACCGAAAACGATAAAAAACTGCTTCACCATTGGTGGATTTTTGTCTTCAGTGGATGGCCCTATTGAAATCACCAAAGTTACTGATTTTGCTCCCCCTGAAAACTGGTCAAATGTAAATGAAGTTTCTTCATTTCATGACTTTGTTAAATGCAATTCAGAACTTGGGACATGTTCACTTCTAACAATCGATGAAATGATCAATAATGAAGAATCCAGCAGCTAAGAAGAGGATAATTGTTCGGAAAAGACACTGCCAAGTTTTCAGCAAGCTTTCGAGAGTTTTAACACCATGCAAGACTATCTCATTATTAGTGAGTTAAATGATAATGTTAAAATGGCACTTTTAACTAAAAACAAAAAATTTTTTCTGTGCATTCCAAAAGAGCCCTACAGCCTAAAATAACGAAATACTTTGAATATGAGAAGTAGTAGATGTAAATTAATTCTGGAATTGAAAGGTTAGTATTACATGCTTCATTTCATTGTATTTCATTATTTTATTTTTCTATAACCCTTAAGTTACTTTCGACCACAATTATTCGTTTTTCCTTATTTTTTTGTAATTTTCATTTATACGTTTTTTCATTTATACGTTTTTTTCTCACGGTCCCTTGAAAAACGTATAAACGGTGCTTCACTGTATTTAGTTAAATTTTAATTTTAAAAATATATTTAGTGAAATTTTGTTACAATAAATACCAATACAACGAAATATTTGTTTCAACAAAATAAATGTTCAGTCCTGATTTAATTTCCATTATAATGTTTGAATTTCATGACTACGGAATTCAGTGAACAAAATTTGCAGACCTGTGAAGTTCAGTATAACAGCATTTTACTGTACTTATGATATTATAAGCAAAGAGTTAATTTGAGTTAAGTACTATTTTACTCTATATATTTTTGCTCATTTATAATTATTCTCCACAGTAGTCATATTACTACTTGCCCTCTTTACTTTTTTTTTTAGTGTGCTTATGTTTTATACCCCATTTGTATGTATAAAAGAAATCAATTCGTTTCATGTAATGCATCGTGCACCATGAAAATCCCTCTTTAAGTGAAAAGTTGCACATCAATAGAGGGATTCTTTTATATGCAAAGGCGGTATAATGCACATTTGAAAGAAAATACATGTTTCTTTTTCTTTAGACTTTGTTGCCTAGCACAGCAGTGTCTGTTTCTGAATGTTCTGTACAAAGTACAAAAAGCTCTGACCAACCGAAAGAGAAGGACAAAAAGATCTATGACCATCAACTTGTAAGAACTGATTCCAAAGAACAAAAATTAGATGCGTTTTTCAAAGTGCCATCTACAAGCTCCCCAACCTCTGTCAATGGAATTAACAAGTTAGTGGCATTTCATTTCATTTTTATTTTTGGCATTTTGCAATTTTGTGCTTCACATCAAGGTTTCTGAATTGAAAAATCTGTACAGGCTCTAATTAGTGAATTCAAATTTAATACACAAATCAAAATATCACTCTTAACACCCAATGCATCTCTCCCATATGACCGGGCAGTGCTTCTTATTACTTCTTAGGTATTTGATTCCTTTTGATATTGCTTGTTCAATAGAGAGATTTTAATTGGAGTATTGATTTTTCTTTTATCCCAAAAACTCGAAATAAATATACAATTTTATAAAATTGACTGTATATTTCCCAAGTAGGAGGTGTGTACTAATGTTTACTACAACACTTTAAATATGCATCTTATTTATATTCATGAGACACATATTTTAAAGTGTTAAAAAATACAGGGAAATTGAAAAAAATGCTTTTTTTTTGCTACCATTTTAATCGAATATTGAAATTAATTGCAACATACAATTGATACTTAAACATTGAGAATTATATTACGATGTGGCATAACCAATAGACTTGGTTTTAATGCGACATATTTTTGAATTGAAATTTTGTCGAATAATCTGGGAAGTAGTTTTAATGATCAAAGAAAAAATATAATAATTTAATGTAGTCAGTCTTTTTCAACTCAGCCATTTGTTATTCTCTTTTACATGAAATTCAAATCACAATAATTCAACATGATTTTTATTTTATTTTACAGAATTACTATTACCTTTTATTGGATTCATAAAATGCACAAAATGATTAACTTGAATGATAGACTTTTGTTTATCTCAATTGTGCAAGGATAACCATAGATGCTTTTGGCTTCCCTTTATACTTTATCAATAGGAGGATAAGTTAAATAAATAAACAGGTTTTAAAGCATTGATTTAATTTGGATTTTTCAAATCATTTATGTCTAAAGGACTATTATAGATGTCATTTTGAGTGGTGGGAAGGAGGACAGGAAGGAAAAAAAATTCAAGGAAAGGATTGTTTTAGCTTTTATATGGTGTGTTTATCTGTATTGCTCAAGCTCAGAGAGCGTTACTTTGTTTTGGTTTTGTTTCTAGAATATAATATTAGTGTTGAGAAGTGTTGCAAAAGTTTTTGTATCGCAAAAAAAAAAAAAACCTTGGTGAATATGTATGATTCTTTCCTAAACGAAGCATTTAAGATTATGAAAAGCATGTTTTAAAATTAATATATTGAGTAGATCACTTTACACAAACTTCAAGAAAAAACGGAAGACATTAAGACATGTGTGAGGAATAAGGAATTACCTCAAGAAAATATCGGCATCAGGGGAAAATTCTGAGATGCAAAAAATTTTAGAAAATGGTTCAAACTAAAAATTGTTGCAGTTGAATGTTTTAGGTGTATTTACTACTTCTACTCTTATTAGTTCTGAAGATTTGCCTGAACGTGCTGAAATATTGTTGACTAGTGTTTTGCAGCTTCGTAAAGAAATACAAGATGAATGTCATGCAGGTAGGAGAATATATATAAAATTTGTTGACAAAATAGTACAAAAATGCTTTATATTGTGTGTGAGGTTTTTTTTTTTACTTAAAGTAATTTCCCGTTATTTCAGGTTTACTGGAAATCATGCAAAACATGACCTTTGTTGGGTGCATTAATTCCCAGTTTGCTCTTTTTCAACATAGCACAAAACTTTATTTAGCCAACACCCATAAACTCAGGTAAATTTTGAATCTCAAACATTTTAGTTATTATCTGAGCATATTAGTTTAGTTCTGTGACTTCGTATTAAAAAAACTTGAATCTTTGCTTGTTTAGTCTTCAATTCTATAATAACTAGAGCTCTAAACAGCTCTTTCTTTCTCATTTTTTTCCTTGACCCCAAAAAGACCAAATATTTTTCTAAATGGTCAGTATAAAATAGTTAAAAACAATTTTTTACTTTCATATAAAAATGCCAAAGCAGCATTAATTATGCCTTAGGCTTATAAATCAGTGATTCTCAACTGGTGGTCTGGCACTCGGCAGTAGTAAGTTTGAAGTTCTCAAAAAAAATTTTTGTTCAAATTAAAAAATTCGCTGACTCAAGAAAACAAAAACAAATAACATCTTGTCCAACATTTTTTACATGAAGTTCGTGATTAATTTTCATTCTTTTGCATTAGTTTTCTCTTCTTTTTTTAAATTTATGCATAGTGCTACAATTATTACTCTTCTTTGTTTTTAAATATGTTTTAAATAGTTCTTTTAATACCAATTTTATTTGCAAAAAAAGAAGCTTCACTGGTATGCACTTTTTCCATTAACCACCTTGCAGTTTATGACGAGATATCTCGTCCATTTAACATGTATTCCTGGGTCTGACCAACCACAGGGTGGTTAATTGTTAATAGTCCGCTCGTCAACATTTTTTTTTGTTCGGGAGGGGAGGGGACTTCTTGGTGCTTGACATGCCAATCACTATTTGCTCCCCTCAGTGAATGCTTCAGGAAATTGTCTCCCTGCTTGCATCACTAGGAGACTCTGTACCGGGCTTGCTTTTCTCAGTAGCTTGTTTCAGTCCTGCATTAAGCTGCCAGTAGAATTGCTTCCTCCAAATGGCCTGAATGCAACAATGCCTGTCTCAATCCTGTCTTAATGTTGTGCTCCTGGAATCTTAAGCTCAACTCAGTTATGTGTCTGAAAATGGAATATTTGCTTAAACCCTTGGATTACAAAAGCTGAACTGTTAGATAAACTGCTTTGTCGGATAGTTGAATTTCTTAAGTGTTTTTACAGAATATTGCAATATTATTCTATAACATACTTGAACATGGATAGGTAAATAGCAGTATCTACAAAAATGAATTTTTTAACAGATTTGAAGAAACATTTTTGATTCTGAAAGATATAAATACCTTCGTGCACAAATGTAAAAGATGAATACAACGTTAAAAAAGCACAAATATGCAGGGAAACTGCAGACACATGTTTCGGTATTATGAGGAACGCCTCTTTCAATGCAAAAAAAAAAAAAAAAAAAAGTGAGCTTATGTATGCACAGACGTCCTTTTGTCAGATGTCTGTGCATCCATAAGTTCACAATTTTTTTTTGCATTGAAAAAGGCGTTCCTTGTAATATCGAAACACGTGTTTGCATTTTCCCTGCGCATTTGTGCTTTTTTAATGTTGTATTTATCTTTTACATTTTTGATTCTCCCCAAACACTAGTAAAATGTTAGAATTTGACATCCTTCTAGTTTTTAGAGCCAAAATCAAATAAGCAAGTCTATACAATAAAGCTTATGTGAAATAGATGACAAAAATGCAAAAATGAAAAACCAAAATATTTGCAGATACTGCTGTTTACCTTCAGAAATACTTGGTAGCATGCAGTTACTGTGACTTAACTTTAGTTATGCTTGATATTTTTAATTATATGTTTTTATTGATTTTGGATAAAGTAATATTTCAAGAAAATAACCAAGTAACAATGCAAAAATATTATTTGCTAGTAAAACATCTTTTTAATTTCTTTCAGCGAGGAGCTTTTCTATCAACTCATGCTTAAAGATTTTGGAAATTTTGCAGCTCTAAAACTTTCAGTAATTGATTGTTTTTATTTAGTTTGGTTTTTGCTGTTTTATTTCATAATATATTTAGTTAAATAAAGTTGATTGTAATCAATAAATATTGATTAAGAGCTAAATGTGTTAAATTAGCTTATTTTTATTAACGCATTACAATCTATGGGCTTATTTCATTAAATGTATGTGTTGCTTATTTCATTAAATCAACTCATGCTTTTCAAACTGAATTACCATAGTTTAATTCCACTCTGACTTATACTGTCAAAAGAAAAAAAATGTATGATTTGCCTTAAACAATTTTTCAATACATTATTAGCATTTAGTTGGAAGGTATTTTTTGGTGAAAAGTCATACTTAATTTTAATATGTTTTAATTCAGGATTTAAAAACAAGAAACCCTATAAGCAATGAATTTAGTCCTATAATAGTACTTTTCAGTAATATGTAAAAAAAAAAAAAAAAAACTTTTTATTTGGTTTATTTGGAAGAAAAATATCATTTTCTCCCCTAAAATTTCATGTATTGAATAATGTTTTGAAAAAACTTGTTTTACAGAATCCAGCTCCAGTATCAGAATTGGCCATGATTGCATTGGACAATGAAGACAGTGGTTGGACTGTTGTAGACGGTCCTAAAGAAGAGTTGGCTGAAAGTGTTGTTGACCTTTTAAAATCTAAGTCTGAAATGCTGGATGAATATTTCTCTTTGGAAATTGATAAGGTAACTTGTGTTGCAACTTTATTTTTGTTTTGAAAGTAATATACTGAAATCAACATATTTCTGACATAATTTTTAACTAAAAACTTTTGATCTTTCGAACTTTGATGTATCAAAGACTAGGTTTTGACCAAATGTGTTTTCTAATTCTGTTCGGTTATTAACCACATAAGTCACTTTTATATCAATAAGGTGTGCCATATGATATACTGTCTGTCCAGGAAAGCCGCGCCTAGCACTCGCAAACCATTCCACTTTAAAAAGGGGTGATGGGTTGTGAGTGGGAACCAAGGCCGTATCCAGAGCCCCCCCCCCCCCCACGAAACCCAAAATGTTTTATAATGTAAAACATATTTTTTTTTTTTTTTAATTTTGAAATGGCAAAAAAAAAGTTTTTTTTTTTCCTTTTAACTATTAAACGAGTGGAAATTTGAAGAAGTATAAAAAAAAAATGACAATTCAAATTCTCATTAGCTGCAAAACAAACTTGAAAACAAGACTCTCATTTGCACTTTCAGCTCTCTTTCCCAAATCAATTCAGGCTCAAGGCAAGCTACTTGTCAGTTTGATCGGCTCCCCCCCTCCCCCCCCCCATTAAAATTAAACCACTCAGATTCTTACCCCTAATCGCCGGGCCCCTAGTTTCCTACTAGGCTGAGATTGCTTCTCAGCGCCCTGATTCAATTAAGAGGGTACTTTGTTGGTCCCCATTTATAAGCATTTGTAATCCTCGAGGGATTTTAATAGCTAAAGATGTCTTCAATCAACAAGACCACACAAAAACGGATATGTTCACAGACCCTCTGCTTTGTTGGACGCTCACCAATCTTCGACAAAAGTTACTTTAAAAAAAATTCTATTGACAAATGCTAAAAACCTTAAAAACCTTGTTAAATGTAACTGTAAACCTTGAATTTTAAAGTTTAACACAAATGGAGGGGAGGTGGGCATCAAGTTGCGCGAATTAGACAGCTAGAAATTAGACTCATAGCACACATAAAAATGTATGTGTGTTTGGGCAATGTGCGAAACTGGGCCCCTCCCGAAATTTTTTTCTGGATACGGCCTTGGTGGAAACTTTCGGAAGATTTCAATTTAAAACTTGCATTTGCTATCCATTCAACTAAACTATGTATTTGAAATTAGCATTGTTCTACCTTTTTTGATGCGGCTCAAAATATTTATTATTCTGCCTCTTATTGTTATCTTACCTATCACCCCTATTTTGGTGAGATCAGAGAAGACCTGACACATGCATATATACGCAGAAGGTGTTACCTAAGAAAAGAAGACAGTATACCAGCGGTTCCCAACCTTTTCAGCTGTGCGGCCCACTAATTTTAGGGAAAAAATTTGGAGGCCCACTACTTGACAACAATACAAGTAAAACTTCTAATGACAAACAGACACCTATATTTATAAAAATCATATGCACATACTTCAATAATTGAGAGAAACTGAACAAGATTTTAGATTTTTTTTTTTTTTTTTTTTTGTAAAACGAATACAACTTTATTGTTTCCACATAGAAGGAAGCCCTTCAAAAACAAATATTTAAAGTGAAAAGATTCTCAATGGGATTTTTGACACTGTCTACTGCTCACAAGCGCATCAATATCTGCATTGAAATTCGATAATTTCAGCCTCAAATCACTCTAAACGTTCAATTTGTTTCTGTATTTATTTTTCAAAAATACTAATGTTGAAAAAGCTCGTTCACAAAGGTAAGTGGTCCAAAATCCCATCAAGTGTCTCAGTGCAATTTCGGCAATAGCTGGGTAATCTTGCCGAACACTTATCCAGAACGGGACTAATGGCGTTGTTTTAAAAAGCGATTTTAAGGTCTGGTCGCATGATACTTCAATTAGCGAGTCTTCTTCCCTGGAAGATAATCTCAATTTTGCCAGATAATTTTCTTCAAAGGGATTTCTGATCCAGGGTATTTCATCCTCAATTTTAGGGAAGAATTTTCTAAGAAATATGAATATTATTATTTATTATTATTAGTTCTAAAGAACGTAATATTTGAAATATTTAACGCTTGTAGAAAAGTCATTCGTTTTAGAACAATAATATTTTCAATAAGGGCTTCTAAAATATTAGCATAATAAGAAGGAAGGATAAATACTTTCAACTAACCTGAGGCTAGAGGCCAAAGAGTTGAGGTGATCTTTTATGGTTGCAGCTGCTTTCTCATCAATTTCAACTTCGTTGGTCTCAAGAAAATCTTGCAAGGTAGGAAATGCGTCATAGGAATCTTGTTCCACTTTTCGAACCCATCTCTGAAGTTTCATTATCATAGCTTCAATTTTGTCTTGCACAAAAAACTTATTACAATCCTTGCCTTGGAAAGTTAAATTCAGAACATTAAGAGAATTAAAAGTATCCGCCAAATAGGCCAACCGTTTCAACCAATTTTCATCTGTGATGCAGTCTAAGTAAGAACTTGCAAGTTTCCCATTATTTACTTCATCCATAAGGAAAACCAAAAGTTCATTGCGGAGTTCGAACCATCTTGTCAAGACTTTGCCTCTTGAGAGCCACCGAACTTCACAATGAAGTAAAAGTTGCTTATGGTCACTTGCCATTTCGTCACACAAAACACGAAACAGTCTGGAGTTTTTAGGTCTAGCTTTGATAAAGTTCACGATTTTGACTGCGTCGTCAAGAGTTTTTTTCAAACACTCGTCGAAACCTTTGACTGCAAGAGCCTCTCTATGTATACTGCAATGTATCCATTGAACGAATGGTGCAACTGATTTAACCTTGGAGGCTAATCCGTTATAAACTCCTGACATCGCTCGTGCCCCATCAGTTGTCAAACCTACACATTTCTTCCAATCAATTTCATTTTCTTTCATAATTGTCGGCAGCTTGGAAAATTTCCTCTCCAGTTGTTCTAGTCAACAAAGAGTGACAAAACAACATTTCTTCTTGAATATTCCGTTTCATTCAAAGCGACAAAAAGCCAATAAATTAGCCTGACCAGCAGCATCTGTGCTTTCGTCAAATTGGAGAGAAAAATATTCACTTTTTCTCAAAAGACTAAGCATGGCTTCTTTTACATTATCCGACATTTCATCAATTCGTCTTTTAACTGTCGTGTTCGATAACGGAATTTCATTAATTTGTTTTGTACATTTATCATCAAATAAAGCATCACTTATTATTTTTGCAGCGGGAATAATAAGTTCTTCTCTCACAGTGTGAGCTGAACCCTTCTTTGCAATTAGCAATGCTAGTTCATACGAAAGTCTGGTGCCTTAGAGTGCTTTGTTTTGAAGTCTTCTCCATAGTTGATTTTGTCATTGCAAAATTTCTTTTCTTCGTTTGAAAGAACTCAATTGACTTTTCTACATATTCTGGGTGCTTAGTTACAATATGTCTTTCAAGTTTCGAAACTTTCATCCACTCATTTGAAAGGGTTTCAAAACAAATCATGCACTGAGGCATAGGCTCTTCTTCAGAGCCAGAAGACACGAAGCCAAATTTAAAAAAAATCCGCGTTATATTTACGGAAATATATTTTGCTTTTCCTGGCTATTTTTCTACTACATGAATTAGAAACTGCCTTACTAACTAATTCAGTACTTGTCGTAATAATCCCTTCATCACTTACCAACTTCGTCTTGCGACAAGACCCCGTCCGAATCCAAGCATCCATAATATTGATGAGAAATATTTTTAGCACAGCAGAAAACCACAGCGACTAGCAATAGATAAGGGAGTGAAACAAGTGCGGAATACAAACGTAGTGCGGAGCAGTTCTAGGAAAAAGGGAGGACAGCATTGACATTAGTCCTGATTGACATTGAGGAGTGAAGAATGACCCCTGGCTATCTACCTTTGAACCGCATGGGGACTTCTTTAGTGGACACGTGGAGAGCTTTTAGCTTTTAAATGGTGACACATCTAGGATCTCACTAGCGAATACTTCCGGAAAACTAACAATGGACCCCAAGATCTTAGAAACGATTCTCGATTTAACGTCCGCGGCCCAGTACCATGCTGTCCGCGGCCCACGGGTTGGGAACCGCTGCAGTATACCAATTATACTGCCTTGAAAGGAAAAAAAAGCTTTGGATAAAATTGATGGTTAGTGCTATGCGTCTTTGTTGCATTCAACTTGGTTTTATATCAAAACTTTTGTATTGCAAATGTTTCCTCACTCGATTTTTTCTTTTATTATTTCAATATGATTGGGACATAGCCAATCAGAGAGGTTTTCATTAAAAAGTTAAATTCAATGGCTTTTTTTTTTCTCATTTAAAATAAGTGAAATTTTAGCTGTATGCCTTCTATTCTTAATGAGTAACTTCGAAAATTACCAGTTGCATTATTTATTTGCCACTTCATCATGGTAGGAAGAATTGTATACAATTATTTAACACTAACACAATAAAACATAGACCCAGGAAACAATTCTAGGTGCACTTCTGTAGTATGGTAACACTCCACTAGTTAAGATAGTTAAAAATTCTTACAAGTAATTGAAGGTAAATTTCTTACAGCTGTTTCATAATGCAATTATTTTCCGAGTAACAAAATAAAAAGACTCTTTTTGATTTTAATCATTGTATTTATTTATAGGATGGAAATCTGTTGACTTTACCAATGCTACTAGATAACTACGATCCACCTTTAATCAATTTACCTAGTTTTGTACTTCGACTGGCATCAGATGTAGAATGGTCGTCTGAAAAGGAATGCTTTGAAACTTTCTGTCGTGAAATGGCTGCGTTTTATGCAGTTCCAGATTCAGCATACTTCGAAAATTCACAGAACTCCTCAAAAGTAATTTCAAAGTTTTGTTTCCTACTTGCTGACATTCTATGAACAGCTTTCATAATCCTTAAACATAATTGAATGTTATCTGTGATATCGTATAAGGGTTTTACAAATGTTAGCAAACAGGTACATCAGAAATGTTTTAAAATTTGCAGATCTCAGTCCTGTGGTTAGACATAACTTACTAATGATAGTAATATTAGTTTTCTTATTTCAAAATATCCTTGCTCATGAATCGATACGTTGATAAAATAAAATACAAGTAACACCTGTTTATCTTCACACACTCCAGGGTCCCCCTTACCTACCACAGCTCGTGGTTTAACCGGAATAGGGTCCTAAAGAGCGCTCTGTTCTTTTCGAACTAGAACCAAGGGTCGAGCAAACCCTTGGCCCAGCACCCCCAGAGGTATTGTTTCACTTGGAGGACTTTGTGACCACGACATTTTTCACGTCCCCCAGCCACCATTAATTAAGACAGTGGATCTTTGATCGGCTGGGATCGAACCCGGGTCCCTCCGGTCATGAGTACGAGGCCTTCACCTGTTTACCTGTATGCAAGTTGCAAAAAAAAAAAAAAAAAAAAGCTCAACTGAAATAGAAAAAGACAATAAAACACTTTGCATGTTGCAAAGGACATTTTAATGCCTCATCAAGCTGAGTATAAAAACGAGACGATGGAAAACTAGATGCTAAAAAAAAGTTTCATTTTTTGAAAAAAAAAAAAATGTAAAGTTTGCTTTTGTTTTATTTTTGTACTTTCTTCATCCTAAGTACACATTTGCTTTATTGCTTTTATATATAAAATGCAAATAATTTTTGCTATAGGCTACATACTTTTACTGTTTTTGAAGGAAAATAGAAGCCTATGTCCAATAATGCTGCCTAAAAGTAATTTTTAATGAAAAAAAAGGCATTTCTAACCATAATTCCTTTTTTATTCTCTCCTCCAGGCCTATAAACAACATATCACGGTTTAGACACATGACAAGAGATCAGTTCTTATGACCTCCCCTCCCCCAACTTGTCTCTCACTTACTAGTTGCTTGTCGAGTGTGAGCTTGAAAAATCAATTGTCATAAATGTATATATGGGTTTGGGGAGGTTACAAGGAACCTCTTTTTTGGATGGAAAAAATGTTAGTCTATGGATGAAAAGACGGCTGATAAAAGCAATCATTTTCATGTTATTTAATAGCTTTTACAGCAATTTAGATTTTATTTGGAGAGAAAAAAGGATAAATAAATAAAACAAAATAATATAACTTCCTGTATACTCTGTATTCCCTGGGATCCAAAAATCTAAATTTAAATTTAGTTGTGTTTAATGCCATTCATTTATTTTAGTGAAATAAGCAGGTCAATAAAAATATCTCAATCTTTTTTTCCAATAGTTGATATTTCTAGATTTTTGTTTTCCTTTTCAGTGTGAAGAAAACAAAAAACCATCCTGGCAATGGACAATAGAGCATGCAGTTTATGCCGCAATAAAATCACATTTGAAACCACCTAAGCGCTTTTCAACGGACTCAAGTATTTTACAAATTGCAAATTTGCCAGATCTTTACAAAGTTTTTGAGAGATGTTGACGACTTTTTTTATTTATGTATATATTTTTGTATGTTATTGTATAAATAAAATTTAATGAAACAAAATGAATGCATGGGAATTTATTGCATTGTATGTTTTACACAATTTTATGTGTGAAAAATACTTGGTTTACAATATTGATATCTCCATAGCCATTAAAAATAATTTTCAAAGGCATCTAAAGAAGCAGAGCAATTACAAGAACATTTTTAACTGATAAATATTCATTATTATATAACAATTAAATATTATTCAGATTGCTTAGCATATGGGAACAAACAATTCTTCAAATGACTTCCAAAGGCAGAAGGTATAAATTCAAAGGCACCATTAAAATATACGCATTTTGAATTCCGGGAAAAAATCAAAATGCCGATATTTTTTGTACAAATATGTATTTTACAAATTGTAAGTTCCTGGTAACATCGGCATGAAATGATCTGCAGGTCTCAATAGGATTTGCAATAAGAAATGTATCATTTCAGTTTAATAGCTTGTATACAAATGATATCTTATGCAAAAATCAGATGACAATGTATTAAGGCTAATTCCATGAAAACGCTCATCATTTTCATTAAAAAGTAGTAGTTTTTAAAAATAATGAACAAAGTGTTTTGCCTAAGAAGTCCACATTAACCAACAAAATTTTGTTCATTACCCTTTAAAATCACTACTTTTTAATGAAATGCATGAGCGTGACGTTCCAGACTAGATACCGGCTTTTTCGTGGAATACCCCATTATAACAGTGGTGCTCAACTTTTTCAAACTTATTAAAATTATGCCTGTGGACCAGAACACTTATAAATATTTTGCTAATTAACATGAGAAAATATAGAAAAAGATAGAGGGTTACACATGGAGAATTATAGTCATTACTTGATGGTTATTTCATCAATTGCATTTGTTTTCTTGAAATCAAACTTAAATTATTTGGGTCCAAATTTGACGAATCAGTTTTTTCGATTTGAAACGCTGAACAAAACGGGGTAAACATCATGGGCTATATATAGGTTAAGCACCACTGCGTTTATAAATCATACTTAAAAATTTATTTCTGTTATAGCATTAAACACATTATTCTGCCTAAAACTATTTTTACTTTTATTGGTTAGTTACAAGATATAAATGAAGATGAGAACATGACATGGAACTAAGGGCTTTCCTCCCACAAAAAAATCTTATCAGTTCTTGAGATTATGTTATTTGGTTAAAATCCACTTTGTCCAATGTACTGAGAATTTCAAGTGTTAATACTTTTATCAGTCAAGAAATGAAACTGTATAGCAGGATTTTTGGTTCTTAAAATGGAAAAACAGTTGCAAAAGATGTAGAAGCAATGTTTAACCCTCGTGGGTTCCTTGGGGTCATATGTGACCCCAATGCAATTTCTGTTTAATATATCTTGTTAATCAACCATATGTTTTTAATGGCATTTTGTGGCTTTTATTCTTCTAGTTTTCTATTCAAAATAATGCTATTATTGTGTTTTATTTTTCCAGAATTGCATTTTTTACACACAAGACCCTTGGGGTCACTTCCCCAGAATGCCAAAAAAAGAGGACGTTGCAACTTTGTCCAAGAGAACTGGACAGAAAATGCATCGAAAAATGTCATAAGTGTTTGAAATTTACTTGCAAAAAATCATGTTTTTTCAGGTCTGTAACAGTTGTAAATAAATCTACAGTTATTGTAAGTTTTGCTCTAAAATTTAACTTTTAATGCATAAACTAAATTTTACTTTGATTGTGTCCTTTTTTTTAAATTTTTTTAGCATTAAAAAGTGTGTGAACTTAAATAATGCATGTAACATTCATTAATTAAAGGAAGCATTGGGGTCGTTTATGACCCCAAGGGTCTTGAGTGTAACCGAAATGGGAGGGACCCACGAGGGTTAAACTTTTTGTGTTGGCTTGCAAAGCATTTTGGAAGTACTGATGCAAATAATTTATAATGTTTAAAATGTTATTGAATTTGAAAGCGATTGATTGTAAAAGTTAAGTATTGTTTTATTTATTAAATAATTTTTTTTTTTTTCACTAAATGATTGCTTAAAATCTGCAATTTTGATAACAAAGATTAAAGTTTATTACGTTGTCTATTAAATTTACATTGCATATTCTGATTGGTATGACAATTATTGAACAAGATCATTGTTTCTAATTAAAATAATTAAAAAACATTAGACTTAGTTATTTTGTAAATGTGCTCATGCACCCCAGAATAAAAAGTTTGAAGTAATGATTTCAACCTAAATGTATAAGATGTAATACCAATCAGTACCCTTTGCTGATATCCCTGCTTAAATCTTCTGAAGTATAATTATTAGCATTTTTAAGCTTCGGAAAGGGCAATATTCAAACGCAAAACAACAACTTGTTTCATCAACTTTAGAAAATTTCTGAGGAGAAATAGGCAAAACTATCACTTCAAAAACAAAGGCAATATTCTCATAGAAATCATGCTGTCAAACTTTTTTACTGTGTCTGCATTTAACCTATATGGTCTCTTTTTCTACAACTGTTAGTCCTAGATACATGTAATTGTAAAAATGTTCGAAATAAGATGCAGTTAAGACATTAAAAGTTCAGGAAAAAAATCTCAACTTTAAGTCCTCACCTTTTTTTATTTAGGAATATATTGCAAGCATAAGAAAACACTTTGAACACAGACATTAGCACAATCATTCAGACATAAAACACGGCATTTCGTGGCTCATTGATATTTTTTACAGAGACATGTAGTGGCTTTTTTTTTTTCTTCAAGTTGTTTGAATTTTTGTAGCTTGTTTTTACGTTAATAGTATAACATTTCCTTCATTTTTTAACAGCAATGAAACTAATATGTATTTTTTCCTTCAACAACTACAATAATTGTGGTTGTTCTGATAGAGGAATAGTTTCCTATTTTATTTCCAGCACAGTACCTAAGAATTTTGAACTCTCTCTTCTTGAATTTTGGTCATAACACTTTTTGTGTTAGCTTTTTTTTTATTTAAGAAAATGACAGGGAGCTGGGGAGCTGTATAAAAAGTGGGACTTTCACTATCTCAACTCGCCATCTTAATTTGATCATTTTTGCAATTCAAAGCATGCATCTAGTACTAATGGCTGCAAAATAGATATAGATGAAAGTTAAATGCAGACACGAAGGATAACGCATTATAATAGTCTATCATAATTTTCTTTCTTTTTTATTAAATGTAAAAATACCCTCTGTTGATGCATTACATAAAAAGGCGGAGAATGTTTGAACAAAAATATAAATAACATTAAAATAACAAAAATATACATAATATTAAAATAACAAAAATATACTTGATTTTATTCTAAGGAAAAATGACTAGATTAAAACAAAAATACAATGTTCTGCTCTTATTGTAAATAGTGTACATACTTGTAAATAAATTTATAGTTACTTCCTCAAGATTGGAATGCTCATTTGAAGAAAGTTGAAGGTGCTACGGACTCGTTACAATTTTGGCGCCCAACGTGGGGCATCTTCAAGGACTTTCTTGGAATTATTATTTGTGAACTTGGACTTTTCTTCCTGCGGACTTTTCGACTTCGGAATTTTATGGTAATTACTCGAGCAATGGATGAACAACTGAAACAACTCCTTGATGCGATCAACGCTGTTAAAAATGACATGGCTGCGAATCAAGAACAGTTTAAGAGTGATATGGCGACTCTGGCTACTAATCAAGAACAATTAAAAAAGGATCTAGCTGAAGAAATTAAATGCGATCTAACGTCAATGAAAAGTTTGGTGGAAAGTAAATTTACCAATATGGAAAATAAAGTGGAGGCTCTAGAAGAGAAAGTTGACAGCGTTGAAGATCGAATCACCACAGTAGAAAATCATGTGGAATACACCCCGACGACCGAGAGAAGACGGCGTTTACAACCGGACAAGGCTTGTGGCAGTTTAAAGTGATGCCCTTCGGCCTCTGCAATGCTCCAGCCACGTTCGAGCGTCTTATGGAATCAGTGTTACGAGGACTGTCTTATGAATCCTGTCTTGTCTACTTGGACGACATTATCATCATAGGACGCAGTTTTGAGGAACATTTGGCTAATCTTAGGAAGGTGCTGCAGAAGCTTAAGGAAGCCAACTTGAAGTTAAGCCCGTCCAAATGTAATTTGTTCCGCCGTGAGGTGAACTACCTTGGTCACATTATCTCTTCTGAGGGTGTAAGAACAGATCCAGATAAGGTATCTGCAGTCAAGAATTGGAGCCGCCCCGAAAATGTCCATCAGCTGCGAAGTTTCCTGGGGCTCTGCACGTACTACAGGAAGTTTGTGAAGGGTTTTTCCAACATTGCACGACCTTTGCATAAGCTGACGGAGAGCAAACAAAAATTTGAATGGTCCAAAGAATGCGAGGATGCATTTCTACAGCTGAAGGAGGCCTTAACATCAACGCCTATTCTCGCTTATCCTCAGCCTGAAAAATCCTTCATACTTGACACTGATGCGAGCCACGAGAGCGTTGGAGCTGTTTTATCTCAAGAAATAGACGGTAACGAACATGTCATCGCCTACTGGAGCAAATGCTTATCCAAGTCGGAGCGAAATTATTGTGTCACGAGAAAGGAATTGCTCGCCATAGTTAAAGCTGTAGAACATTTCCATCATTACCTCTACGGCCGTAAATTCCTGCTCCGGACAGATCATGCCTCTTTAACTTGGCTTTTGAATTTCAAGAATCCAGAGGGCCAGGTAGCCAGGTGGATACAGCGGCTCCAGGAATATGACATCGAGATTAAGCACCGAAAAGGTTTGTCACACGGTAATGCTGACGCATTATCAAGAAGACCTTGTTCCGAGAACTGCCATTATTGCTCCCGAATTGAGAAACAGTACGGGACGACAATCCCTACTGCCTGTCAAGTTACTGCTACTTCATCATCTTCAGATCCTGATCCATGGAGTGACGACCAAGTTAGGAAAGATCAGCTTGAAGACCCAGACCTAAAGCCTATCATAGAGTTAATGGAAAAAGACAGCCGGCGACCTAGTTGGCAAGACATTTCTATCTACAGTCCTGCAACGAAAAGATACTGGGCTCTATGGAAATCTCTCCAGTTGCGAAATGGCGTCCTGTATCGGAAATGGGAATCTGACGATGGTAAAGCATTCAAATGGCAGTTACTCCTTCCCAGATCAAGAATTCCAGACGTTCTGAAAGAATTGCACAGTAGTCCGACTGGAGGACACTTTGGTATCCTGAAAACCCTCCACAAGGTTCGAGAGCGCTTCTTCTGGAGCAAGGCGAAGGATGACGTGGAGAAGTGGTGTCATTCTTGTGACGCCTGTGCTGCCCGTAAAGGACCGAAGAGAAGAAGCCGCGGGAAGCTGCATCTTTACAACGTAGGAGCTCCTTTCGAACGAATCGGGATCGACATTCTTGGTCCTCTACCGAAAACTACTGATGGGAACAAATACATCCTCGTTTCCATTGATTATTTCACCAAATGGCCCGAAGCATATTCCATTCCGGATCAAGAAGCTACCACTGTAGCAGAGACTCTAGTCCAGCATTGGATCTCGAGATATGGGACACCTTTGCAGATCCACTCCGATCAGGGGAGAAACTTCATCTCTGCTGTGTTTAAGGGCCTATGTAAAATCCTCAAAATTGAGAAAACTCGAACGACACCACTACACCCACAATCGGACGGCATGGTGGAGAGATTCAACAGGACAATCCTTAATAATCTCTCGCTTATGGTCTCCAAAAATCAACAGGATTGGGACAAGAAACTTCCTCTGTTTCTGCTGGCCTACCGCAGTGCTGTCCACGAGACCACCGGATATTCCCCATCACAGATGCTCTTCGGCCGAGAGCTTCGGCTACCTTGTGATCTCGTCTTCGGTCTCCCTCCAGATGCGCCTTCATCGCCTGAGGAATACGTCCAGGATCTCCAGGCCCGGTTGGAAGACGTTCATCACTTCGCACGGGAGCGAATCAACATCGCGACGGAGAAAATGAAGACCCGATACGACACAAGGTCCACTGGCCATGACTTTCAAGAAGGTGACAAAGTATGGCTATGGAATCCCATCCGACGTAAAGGTCTGTCACCCAAATTGCAGTCGCATTGGGATGGACCTTACACAGTTCTCCACCGGCTGAACGACGTCGTAGTGAGGATCCAGAAGTCATCACATTCAAAACCTAGGGTTGTCCACTATGATCGGCTAGCCCCATACTATGGCCATAGTTCTTAAAATAAATCTAAAGCTACCATGGTAATTTGTTTGTAAATTTTGTAAATAACTTTTGCCTTTAATTGTCTGTAATATGACTTTATCAATGTTAGTGTTTCTTTCATGTTCTCATTGTTATTGTTTATCATGTTTATGATTGGTCATCATGTAATGTGTGTATCTGTAAGTTTTCCCTTGCTTCCTTTCTGGGGATTGTACTGCCCGGGACGTGCAGTCCTTGGGAAGGGGGCAATGTTACAAATCTTGTAAATAGTTGTTGTTTTTCCTGCCTTGCATCATTTTCATTAGTTTTGGTTTTATCTGACGTCATGTTGCAAAAGTATCTGAAGATATCACCTTTATCACTAGTATACCGGCCCTGTAACACTTTGTAGTTTTTACACTTGCCCTAACTTTAATAAGCGTGAAGACATTTTCGCGTGGTTTTTTCTTATCGCTAGAATTTGTGAATGGATTACGTAATGTTAGGAATGAAACAAAATATTCCAGGTTTTTCTCGAATATTGTGGACATTTCTTTCCGTGTATAAATAGCTGGCCTTGAACACAAGTCAGTCAGTTTTTCTCAGATGGGTTTTCTGAGATGCTCGTTTTCGTTCGCTTGGGCGGATGGTTGTTTTGCTTTTGTAATTGCTTAATTACTGTTCACGTTAGATACGTGGTGCTGAGTTACTGTTGAAAGTACAGTGTACTGTTTGTTGCCTAATTGCTGATGTTTAGCAATTGTTTTCTGCTCTTATTGTAAATAGTGTAAATACTTGTAAATAAATTTATAGTTACTTCCTCAAGATTGGAATGCTCATTTGAAGAAAGTTGAAGGTGCAACGGACTCGTTACAGTATAAACATTTAACAAATCATAACGTTATACAAACAAACATAAAATTGTAGCAAAACAACTCAAATTATTTTAATAAGAAAATTAGGCACATTTTTAGACAAAAGTAAGCAGAATACTTGAAAATATGAACCTTGTGAAAGTTGAACATTCTTTCGAAAATGCAAATTTTCTTTTTAACTTGCCAACAGCGTTTCTATGCTTTTTCAGTCAGATTTTATTTTTAACCCTGCAATCTCATAAGATCTTCACAAACCGACTAAATTGTATTTCATACTTGTTTTTGTATGAAAATCAAAGTATAATTGTACTTTTTTTTTAAACTAAAAAATTATAATAATTTACTTTACTTTTAGCTTAAAGCTCAAACTAGAACTAAACTTGGTGGTGAAATAGCTCAGGCGAGCCAAGCTTCCACTTTGCTCATATCAGTTTTTTAAACTGAGGGTTCTATAGTGCAAAGGGCAGCTGTTCTGATTAAGTGGTCAGTCGAACTGTGGAACCCAGGGTTTAGTTCACGTGTGAAACACATTTTATTGACCCCCCTGAAGGATTGAAAGATTGAGTCAATAAAGTGTACACTAGGCACCCCACCCCCCTTGCCCCAAATATGTCTCATGATTATTAATTGCCATTTCTTATTAATTTTGAGTTTAAAAACAAATAAGTAATTGAAATTATTTTATTAGCTCTGTGTTCAAGATACAAAAAAAACTCAGTTTTAGGCAAAAATCTAGATGGGAATGGAATTTCACAGACAAATTGCATCCGTGGTCTCAATACTTCGTAGGAGTTTTTTTTGCTAACTGTTAGTGATTCTCGTTGCCTCTGTAGCCTTAAAAATCTTCATAACACACCCTTAAACAAAGCAAACTTATGCCGACAGAGTGGTGTAGTGGTTAAGACACTGGCCTCCTTAACCCAAAGGAGCAGGATCAAACCTGGCTCCAGTCAATGTATTTTCAAAGTGCAAAAAGTCGACTGCATCGTCGTATGATTATGCAGCATGTAAAAGATGCTTCAACTACTCGTTCGACATGAAGTATCTCCGGGCAAAATTCAAGTCCTAGTGCTATTTGCGCATTGAATAAAGCCCAGGTGTTGCTATCTAGTAGGGAAACTGGGCCTCAAAATTCTCGCAGCAATGGCCTTGGCTGATAGTGGTGCCACATGAAAGAATGATTGCCAGTCTTGGGGAATGCACTAGGCTTGCAAATGATTAGCCAATACGCAGTCCTGTTGGAAACAAACACAACCCTTGAAGGTTTCCCAGGTATTTTTCTCTCCCGCTCCAAAATTTTATCATAAATGGGGTTCTTCATAATTGTGCCTATTTGAAGGGTCGTTAAAAATTCTCTCCCTTAACCTTTAGGTCGAATATATCTTCGGAATTTTCCGCTAAGGTATTGGAAAACTATCTTCGTTCACAGCTTTCATGGAGCTCTTCATTATTCCTAACAGAATAAGCAGGGGTGGAAGCAGAAAGCAATTTGAACCAACAAGAAGCTCATTTTGGACATTTATTTCCCTGAAATTTAGATTTCTTGAAGGCCATCTGTGTTCCACATAGTGATAATTTCCATTTTAACCCAGGGTCGAAGTTCAAATGATAGGCATACCCCTGCCTATCATGAGTTTTCACTATCTGGAGTTGGTTCTGTTATCTTGAAAACGAGAGCTAATCTCAACTTTTTACAGTAGTTTTCATTTTTAGAAAGACAGATAATTTGGAAATGACAATTTTTGAGTTCAATACTTGGTATTCAGTATGCTATTGTTTGCCAAATAAATTAAATTTTGACTTTTAAACCAAATAAATTTATTTTTGGCTTCCCAGCATGTCGGCTGATTTGAAGCAATTGGTATGTATACCTTTTTAGCCTACTTTCCCATTAAAAATAAAAGAAAGACGAAAAAAGTATGAAAAGTAGCTTAATGCATCTAAAAAAATATCGCCAAGTCCAAGAAATGTCGCAAAGTTAAAAAAATTTCCCCAAGTCGAAAAAAATATCGCCAAGTTAAAAAAATAAAAAGGTAAAATGAATATCGAAAAATTAAAAATTTGAAAGTAGGGTATTGAGATGGGGAATTTGTGTGTGTGTCGGTCGGTCGGTCTGTCTGTCCCCCCCTAATAACTTTTGAATGAACATTCCGATTTGGACAAACTTTTTTTTTGTTGGAAAGATCTCGGCGAGTACAGCTCATTCCCATATTTGATTTTTCGATTTGAACAATTTTTGGTTCAACTTTGAACCGTTCAAACAACCTGTCCCGCGATGCTAACTTTTGAGTGAACAGTCCGATTTGAACAAATTTTTTTTTGTTCGAAAGATCTTATCAAGGATATTTCATTCCCGTATTTACATTTCTGATTTGAACAATTTTTCATTCAATATTGAACCGCTCAAGCAACCTTTCCCCACCTAATAACTTCTGAGTGAACCATCCGAATGGAATAAACTTTTTTTTGTTGGAAAGATCTCGGAGAGTACAGCTCATTCCCATATTTGATTTTTCGATTTGAACAATTTTTGGTTCAACTTTGAACCGTTCAAACAACCTGTCCCGCGATACTAACTTTTTAGTGAACAGTCCGATTTGAACCACCTTTTTTTTGTTCGAAAGATCTCGGCAAGGATACTTCATTACCGTATTTAAATTTTCAATTTGAACATTTTTTCGTTCAACATTGCACCGTTCAAACAACCTTTCCCCACCCAATAACTTTTAAGTGAACCGTCCGAATTGAATAAACTTTTCTTTGTTCGAAAGATCTCGGAGAGGCTCATTCCCACATTTCTTTTTTCAAGGTGAACCATTTTTCGTTCAATGATGAACCGTTCAGAAAATTTTTTAACATGAGCGCCTACGGGGAAATTTTAATTGAATGTTAATTCTGAACTTAAAGGCAGATTTCCTTCAAACTAACTTTGTAAGAAAATGGTTTTGATAAATAATGTATTGTAAAGTACTTTTCTGAATAATCTTCTGTGAGGACTCTGATTCCGACTCTGACTCCGCAAACACGGCGGAAATGCGGGCTCAGAAAAAATGACTGACTGGGCAGACGATTTTTTGTTTGTTTATTTATTTGTTTTGTTTAATTTATTATTATTATTTTTTTTTTTTTTTTTTGGCAGACGATGTTTTTTGTTAACAAAAATTTTTCATTCACGAGAGCATTTTATTCTTTATTTATATTTATTAACTGGCAACGGATTAAAAATGAAATTCGAGACATTTTATTAACGAACGATTTTATTTCTTTCTTTGATAAAATGTGTTTTGATGTTCTTTGTTCTTTTATTTGTTTGTTTATTTTTTTTTCTGAAAACGATTGTGGAATTTTTCTACGGAAGAACTATGACAGTTACATTCTTTAAATGGTGCGACAAAACTTTATTTACTCGTTCATTTACTTTTTACGTGTCTATTTCATCTGATGAGAGGGGTATATTTTGCTTTTAGAAATCAGCTTTAAGTGCTATAAAGGTATGTTTGACATAATTTTCAGTTTCAGATAATTAATAGAATATTGATCAGATGCTAGAATGCCGATATCGATGTACGGGAAAGTAGGCTCGTTTAGTTCTTGACAGAACTTCTTGTTTAAATGTCATTTACTCTTTAAAGACTGTTCTAAGAACAAATCAAAAGAAATTATTTTACCGTTCGAAGACATACAAAATATTTTATCCGCTTCAAAACGTGACAAAAATTGCATCAAGATTATGAAAGCACTGCTTGTAAATCAATGCATAATATTTTTATATTTTCCAAAAAATATAATTACATTATTTCAGGTAACAATTAGATAATGAAATGAAAATTCTTTTCTTCTAATATGATTATTTAATATATCTGAAAAAATAATTTCATAAGCACAATTGTTTATCAACAAACATTAACGTAAGTGTAGTAAGAATGACAAATGCCTAATTAATAATTGCTATTTTAAGTTTTTGATTATGATATTAAAACAATTAGTAGCTATCTGTTCTGAAATAGAAAAAGGGAAAATGAAAAACAGTAATTATTGATTCCAAATAGTAAGAGAGAAAATAGAAGATAAAATATTTTCTCAAGGTGTGTATGTATGTATGTACACACATTTCAACTATTTTCTGTGTCAAAAGTGTTTCATTATTTTTTTTTTAATTTGGTCTTTTATCCTCTGAAGTTCATACTTTTTTTTTTCTTTTACACAGGCTCACCCCTGGTTTAACTGAGTAGGTTTATCCTCCATAACATAAAGAAGCAATAAAAAATAAAAGCATAAAAATGCATGGCCCGAAAATAAATTAAAGTTACAACAAAACAGAAAACATTAAACATTTTACAAAAATAAATAAATAAATGCACCAAACAAGTACATTTTTAAAAACCATGTAAATCATTTTTAGCATAATTTACATTCATATAAAGTGAATTTAAAAAGAAGCATGAATAAAACATTATTTACATTTTTTCCTTTTATAATGAGCAGGCACTAATGGCAATTTTTACCAAAACATTTTTAAGCTACAATAATACAGCATAAAGAGCTAGTTAAAAATGAGGTAACATTTTTCTAATGCTAAAAAAAAACATGAGACATCTGTACATATCATATTTATCTATATCACTTAGAGTAATGAGCATTCTAGTTTGACAAAGTTTTGCAACAAATAAATAATTTTCTGATAAAAGAGAACTAATAGGCATTCTAAGTCAACTTATCTAAACCTCACTCTTGCAATAAATTATACACATTGCAACATTTTAGCACTGAAAATAGTTACCTCTCTGAAATTGCATTTGGAGCACTTAGGTTCATGTTTGATTTATCTATAAATATTAAATAAATTTTCACTAAAAGTCGCAATTTTATCTCGAGTTTCCAGAAATGCTTTTAATTAACAGCTTCTCATCTGGCACATGTAACTCATAGTTGAAGAATGGACATGAAATATAGTTCTTGAACATAGGAACAAGTTGTTTAATTGGATGGAGGTATTCGCTGGGAACGAAGAATTTTTGTCTTCTGAAATTAAATACACTGTTTTAGAAATAACATGTAAGAAATATTCATTTTTTGATTTTCAAAGGATGAAATTGAATGTTTAATGCGTATAAAAATACCGAGCATTTCAAATATAAAAACATTATAGGACCATTCCAGCGTGGTGTATGACATTCGGACAATGTTTTTGATACAATTGTATTTATTTTGAAGCTAAAATAAATTTTGTTTTTAAAGAAATTTATTGGCATCTATCATTAATGTCTAATGATATAATCAATATAATTTGGAAAAAATTACATTGCTTAGGTAGAAAGTTATCTAGTTTTAATTCTGCATGATGTGAGAATCAATCTTGCTTACTTTTTTTCTGTCTTCTCGAGTTCTTTTCAGTATTTCTGTGATTTGTTGTAAGATTGGTGAACACCAAAATTCCTAACACTTAGACAAAAATTATAAACATACGAGTCATTCCATGTCAAGTGTCCGAAGCTTCCCCACTCTGCTCCTGCCGATTTTGATGAAATTTTTTTTGGATGTACATATAAGACTTGCATGAAGTCATACCAAATTATAGCTTCATAAGCACTATGGTTCAGCCAATATAAATTATTTTGTAAAAGCCTCTTTTTCGTATTGTGAAACAAATGACCAAATCGTCAAAATCATGCTTTTATTGCTCGTGACCTAAGACGATTATCAGGCTCTAACTAGGTGATTCTGATCACTGTTTACTGTAGATTAGCCTATTTGTGTAACAAAAGCTCAATGCACTGTAGATTTTTTACAATTTTCTGCCAAACTTGGTAAAAATCGTATTTTGGCAAATTTTGACTATTAGTTATCAGCTTGTATCTTCAGAAAGAATGACTTTCTAAAGCTAATTCTTTCCTCGTTTGTAGCCTGTTAGTATGTCCGAAAGGTGTGCAAGTGGCATCTTGATAGCTCAAATAATTGCTGAATTATGCGAGTTGAAATTCCAGCCAAAAACATATTTTCTCAATTTCAAAGTGCAATATTTCAAAAGGGTCATCTTAAAGTTCAATTTTTTTTACATCATTGGAAAGAGCACACTTTTCTTAACTAAAAAAGGTTAGTTTTATTTTTGAGACAAACCAGTTTCAAAGGGATATTGCACATCAAATATGTGTACGTCATTCCATGTGAAATCAAAGAAAAGAAGACATAGACCTGAAAAGTTCATATGAATTTGTTCTTTTAAAATTTACAGGATCCATTTGGTCATTTGTTTCACGACACGAAAAAGAGGCCTTTACAAAATAATTTATATTGGCTGAACCATAGTGCTTATGGAGCTATAATTTGGTATGGCTTCATGCAAGTCTTATATGTACATCCAAAAAAAAAAAAAAAAACATCAGAATCGGAGGGGGTTGAGTGGGGATTTTCTGAAAATTTGGGACACTTGACATGGAATGACCCATACATAAATTATAAAAAGGCGTTTCAGGAAAACGTACTAGCAGCACTTTGGCTGAAATTTAGGAATTAATACCGTGACGTGTGTCTCTGCAAAGGAATTTTGTAACGAAACATTTACTAATAATATTTAAAATTAATTTTTAAATGAATTCATGTCAAATATTTTGCATCTCAACAGATGTACTTAATAAAATATATCTTAATACTTTTTCATTGTTATGTTTATTGCTTTTTAAACAGCAAATATATCCTCACTAAGATTTTGATGAAAAAAGTGAATTTTGAATATGCACACAGTTATTTCCAATTTTCACTCTCTTATTTTCTTAAACCAAATATTTTTCATTTTATTTAAATATGCACTTCCAACTACTTAAAATCACTTTTGCAGAATTTTTTTTATCCAATTTTAATATTTTTGACCTCAGGACCACTTTGTTTGGAATGCCCCTATAGCATAACTCTAATTATGAATAAGTTGTTTAAGGTGTTAAGCAAAACATTAAAATCAATAACTGTGTGGGTACGATGGATATCATTACATTTCTTTTTTCATTTAAAGCATTTTTAATTATTACTTGGATTATAACTATCCACTTTCTGCAAAAACACATCCACGAATACAAATTTTCTGATACCACAATTAGAAATAAAGATAAGCATTAATCACAAAACAAAAATTAATGAATATTTCACATATTATTTAAACTACGTACCTGATACTCTTCCTCAGAATCAAGAAGACCACTGATAAAAACTAACTGATACTGCCTAGCTTTTAGCGCTAATAATGGCCGTCGTATAAGCCGCATGGCATTAGAATTCAATTCTGTAGTACTGAACTGTTCCATCTGCGATTTACAATGACTAGGATCAAACACCAGAAGTTGTAGACTTCCATCTCTTAATTCTTCTAAACCAATAATTGACCTACTGTGACCTGTAAAAATTCATTGACAAGCATCAACTTTCCTATGAAAGAATATACTTACTAAGAATATTTTTACTATGTTAATGTAGTTATATTTTATTTAATAAGAGCACTGACTTGTGGAAAAAATCAGTAACTTGGAAATCAGTCATTAACAGAGGTTGTTGATAAATAGAAGTGGCTGCTTATAGACGTTATGCAATAACTATTTGTGCAGGCAATGAACCAAATGGGAGATTTCATTCCATTTGTCAGCAATTAATTCTAAACTAAAATCTATGTGGATGAAGCTGTTTAAAAAACTTATGCTGCAAGTTCACATCACAGTTTTAGAACTGATAGTTCTTGAACTCTATTACCGTAGGGTTTTTTTCCTGAAAACCACAGAATTAAGGAAAAGAAGAAGAACGTTGAATTTAGCTAGTCATATACACACAAACAGATTAAGAACGATAGACTTTTGATTATTCTGTACCCCCTAACGAGAAATATGATACTTTTTTTTAAAGAATCTAATCTTCATGACTTTCAATATAATCTTCAAAAATATACTTTTCAATTTATTTGCTAAAAATAAATATTTCAGTATGAGGAAATCTAGATTTTGGAGAAAACTTTTTTGGTAGACGTCGTTCTTGGCAGTTTTAGAGCAAAAGTAGAATTTCTAAAGTTACTGTAGCTGAAAGTAGTAAGAAATTGAATTTGGCACTTTCTGGTGTAGATTTTTACCTTTGCTTTAAAAAAAGTTTTAAAATTTAAGGACTATAACTACATTTTTCAAAGTTAACTACTTAAAAATTAACTTTTTTCAAATACTTTTCATGTTTTTTTTTTTTTTTTAATGTTATAACATATGTAAATGCTGCTTCTTTGTGAAAATAGACAGGGCGAAAACATACTAGTGAGATGCAGCAAAAATGTATGATTAAAAGTTTTGAATAACTTTAAAGGTTTTTTAAGAAACTTATTTACTTGGGATGTTCTAATTTAAGTCAATTGGAATGGTTATATTTTCATGTTACTGGTTTTATATGATTTTTATATTAAATTACTGATCTCCATTGATGACTCACATATTATTTCTATGTACATGTATACATTATTCAAACACGACATTAACACTCATTGAATACAGAATACACAAGTTTGAATCTTTCAAGACTTTTGGAAGTCAAAAGAAACACAAGCATATAATTCATAGCTAATAAACATCAATAATGAAAAGGAGTTTAATAAACTATATGCAATAAGATTGTTGCATTTTCATACCATGATGTTGTAAATATACAGGTGGTTTGAATTCATCATCCTTCGTAAAATATTCTTTTACCCAAGCAAACATTTCAGGGTGAGTTCCATTTGGGCCAGTAGGTTGGTGGCAGTCGATAAGTTGGCCTCTAAAATATATGTAAGTGTTAATTGCACAGTAGAAATTTATATGCAAGAAAAAAATAAGTAATAATTGAAACAAGATTTTTTAAAGTAAAAAAAAGTATTCGTTTTATATTAAAAAAATGAGCCCAAAATTTTAAAGCTATAGTGATTGCTTACTTATACGTCCTTTTTTTATACTTTATTATCATTCTGATGGCAATTTTTAGTGGTTTCAACTGGAGATATAGGAAAATAATCTTAATTCATCATTATATAAACAACATAGAGCACGATCGTAACTAACTGTAGCAGAGCTGTTAGGGGAGTAGGAAAATTTAATCTTTAGAGTATAAGTAATAGTATAGTATAAGTAATAGTATATATATAATCTTTAGAGTATAAGTATAGTAGTCAAAATAAAAACTTCTTTGATGCTTTGTACCTACAAGTTAAAATTTTTTTGTATTGAAAAAGGCTTTCCTCGTAACGACGAAACACTTGACAGCAGTATTAAAACGCATTTGTGCTTGTGCATTTTCTTTTAAATTTTACCTGATTCGAAAAGAAGACAGGAAGGTTACGACTTCAGTTGCTCCAATCCATTTTCTTGTGTTGATTAAACGACCACCTAACTGTTCACATCCAGCAGGATCGAAGCCCTGTCTCCAAGCAGTCTCAATAAGCTCTTGAAGCTTGGATATTGATGGAATAGAAAATCTACCTACATTAAAAGGAAGAATATTAATAAAATTATTAGTAAAAACTTTTCATTTTACAGTTAGATAAATAAACAAATGTTTCTGATGCAATACCTATAGATGCCTTTCACTGATAAGATTTACAGTAATACACTATTCTATATTTCATCATTGTCCCAATTCAGTTGTAACTATTGCCATAAAGATTTTAAATTTACACAACAAAATTTTAGTTATACAATCGAACCTTGATAACTCGAATTTTTGATATCTCAAAGAATTTTTCTTTCTCTTCATGCATCCTATATTGCCAATGCTAAAATTACTTTGTTAAGTCGAAATTTCCAGATTTAAACCCTCGATAACTCGAAATATTTTATTTTCATTCGAATTCCATTTTCTCTTTCCTTGTCCCAAAATGTGTATAACCGTGCATTTTTTGTTTCCATTCTGTTTTATGGGCAATCAATTCAGATGTCGCGTATTAGAATTGCTTCACGAAAGCTGCTGGGTTCGTGAAGAATGAAGAGCATGCCACCGTATGTGACATAAATTATGAAAAAGGGGACGGCTATCTTTACTAAGAAATCTGAATGAAATGGAATTTCAAGACTATCTAAAAATTGAAGAAGTTGCAGTGTGTGGTCAGGGGCAGCAGTACTCAAGTAAACAAAATGAAAGAAATGAATTTGCTTACCATTAAAAAGCCTAGTACTATATTTAGTATTATGAACTAAAGATGAAAGCATCATTTGAATATTTCTGTATCCACAGCCCCATCCTTTATCTCCATATGTTGAACCATAGTGATCAACAGCATTGCACAACCAAGTGTGCTCAACATTTGGAGTAGCCATACTAAAAGCTCTAATTTTAGGAATGAGACCTGGAAAGAATCAACACAATGTAAGCATTTATGATATTTATTTTGATGGATTTCCACACACAGCAATACAAAGACAGAAACAAAAGATACAATTCATGGCATTTATAAACATTAAGATTATATTAAGCGTTAAGATACTTAATCTTGAAGTAAAATTTTAATCTTGTGCTTTTGTAAGAAATGGGAAGGTATTTTTTTTTTTAACTGGAAAAATTAGAAGAAAAACATTTAAGTAAAAACATGGAAAACATGCACACAAATTTTAAACACTTTCAGCATTATTGTTTACACAAGATTTTCTGCCACAATAACAGACATATCTTCTGAGATACGTGCATCACTGTGGCAATAAATATTATTTAAAAAATGTTCATAGAAATCTTCCAAATATAGTTGGATAACTCCGAAGTATAATCTACATTCCGTGTCAAGTTCAAGCAATGAAGCAATAATCTAACATATATGGTGCTTTGGGGAGGTGTTTTGCGCAATAATTCATTCCTCTGCTACTGTATAATTGTCCCAAATATTAATATAAGTTGAAAATAAATGGCAGAGGGTAAATTATTTGTCCCTAATTCTCATTGCTGAATAGTCAAATACACATTTACATAATCAACAAAATTCATTAAAATAACTACATCAGCACAGTAACTCATCAGAAACCAGGGGTCAACCTAGAGAGAAATTAAGTTCATTAACGGACCCTTCACAAAAACCAAAATGCAAAAACGGACCCTTCACAAAATTCCAAGAAGCATAATTGATGACTTAAAGGGTTCATTTAGTTAGCTAAGTCATATATGTGAATTTAATGCATTTCTGTTTGAATTTCAATTATTAATAGTAAAAACATTTCAATTTTGCTTCCCAAGATTATTAAGAAGAGTCAACTATCTCAGCATATTTGAAAAGTGCTTTAGTTAGAAACTCAAAAAGTAATTAATTAATAGGTAACAAATGTAAAGTTGTAAATAGATTTTGTTTTTGTTTTTTGCTTTTTAATGTTAACTTTTATACATTCCAATACGGTGTTGGTATATTTTAAAATATGACAAATTATATTTTTAAAAAGTTTATCTTAAAACATAGTTCTTCAATAGGATGTTTTGTCAAAACACGTGCTTATAGTGCGATAAATTTAGTTTTCACAAAGTTGAATAACATATTTTACAAAATTCCAAGCTATTTTCCACAAAATTCCAAAAAACGGACATGGATAAAATATCCTGTATTGACCCCTGGAAACATATAAAACAAACTCACCTTTGGTACAAGAATGGCCATCATCAACCCCATCACGTTCGGCAACAAATAGCTCAACCTGCCTATTATAAAAGTCTGCAACACTCAATTCACCGGCATATACAGCTCGCTGCATATTTGTAATGGATTGTTCCCTAAAATTTCCTTGATTGTCCATGCCATATTGAGCCTGCAAGATGCGAAATTCTCGCTGCTCTCTCAATCGCTGCTCTTCACGCTCTCTGCGCTCCATTTCCAAAGCAAGGAGGTGGTCTGCGTTGCCCTCTTCTAGGAGAAGAAAATGAATTTATTAAATGAAGTGCATAGATTAAACATAGTAGTACACATTACTACTGGGTTATTCAATGATGATAATGACCCCGATTATTTTTTTGTTTTGAATTTTTACACATCTAAATCAGGGTTTAACATTGATTTGCATTTGTTAATATTTTCTATCTTTTTCTTTTAAACCAAATTTTCTGTTGATTGGTAAACTTAGTTTATAGCCAAAAAGAAAAATGAATCACAGTATTTACAAAGTTAAGAACTAATACAGTTAACTAATTAATTTCAAGACTGAACTTACGTAAGCATAGAACTGGATTTTGGGCTTTTAAGATGTTTCAAATAATACATCATTTCAAGATTTTGCTTGATTTAAGAAAATAAATGGAAAGCTTTCCACCGCTTTTTTTCATCATGTACTTTTTAACTTGTATGTTAAAACACATTTACATGGATCATTTATTACTTTAAATTAAAATAATTAGAAAAAAAATTGAAATTTTGTTTATTGTTATGAAACCACTAACACGAAAAGCAAGTGAGCTTTTTTTTTACTTCAAGGAAATCTAAAAATAACACAGGTCTGCAAAAAAATGTTTTTGAACAGATGCATGGGATGTTTTGACTGATTTTAATGTTTTTCGGTGTGCTGAATCCGAATATGAGCTTCATTTTTTCCCCATCACGTACAGATTTTTTGCAATACGTAAGGGTTTAATTGTTAAAGTCAAAAAATAAAAGTTAAGAAGAATTCATGCATTTATTGAAAAAAAAAAAACAGTACAATTTTTTTACTTATTACAACACATTTTAAAAAGTAGATCACATTAAGTGTCTATTCCTTTTCAAGGTAAAACCGTTTTTTCTTTTCACTGATACCTTTCTGGTGTATTATCGCTGGCTGGAATTCTGTTTCCCGCTTGAGCATCTAACAGTAGTCTGATATCATATTTACATCCCATCTTCTTTGGCAATGTCTTTCTGTGCCTTTCACATCTTGATGAAATCTTTCACACTGTTCCTCACTGAAGCCACCAAGGTTTTTGGGAAATTATTTTACGTGAGAATGTCGAAAATGTACTTTCAAACTCATGTTGCAGTTCTGAACTTTGAATGCAGCCAGCACCCTCTCAACGATATTTTTTATAGCCAGAGTCTTCAAAATCTTTTGTACCACATGCTTGAATGAGCTCGAGGCTATTTTTTCAGTTTCATTCCGTGATTCAAAAAACAATGGACCAGATAAAAGTTTGCGTATGTCAGGTCCTGTGAATATTTCAATTTAGCTTCAGTCATGTTCGAAAACTTCGAACAAACATAGTTGAAACAGTCTCCATATATTGGCAAAGACTTGATAAATTGCTTCATCAGTCCTAATTTAATGTAAAGCGGTGGAAACAACCTTTTCACTATCAACCACAATACTGTCCAAAATAAAAAGACGCGACAAGCACCTAGCACCTTTGAATGGTTCGTTTTTAAAAAAAGGTGTCAGCTTAACCCTACACTGCATGTTATTGCCAATTGGATACATGGACAATTTGTCCTCCTTATGAATAGCAGAATGTAGTCATAAGGCAACTCAATGCATAAAAAGCAAGTATTGGGTATACTGAAAGCAATTATCACCATTTATCCTCCATACATGGCAGCACTGCTCTGTTACATGTTCTTAAATGAATCCATATGGATAGCTTCTAAAATCACTTAAACTACCAAGTTTTGAAATTATTTTTTACAATTAAATATTTTTCTTTGTCTTTTTAAAAAAAAAATAACATGAATAAAATAAACATTTATCTTTCATTTAAGATGCGTTTTACATCAAAATAATTATTTGGAAAAAAATCTAGGCCATAATACATGTCTGTAGCCATTTGGCAACATTATGCAGTAAGCATCCAGAAAACACTTCGATTCATCTCTATCGTTCATGAAGTATGTGCTTTGTTTATGTTTCGCGATAGCTTCTTTCTCTTTTTGGAAGGTATAAAATAATCATGCGGACCCAAAACTTCGGGTCCGCATGGTACTTTCGGCTGTTCTACCGTTTATTAGACCTTGCAATTATCAATGCTTAGCTGATGTTCGACAGAGTGAACAAACAAAAAATCAATAGGGAAAAGCCTTCAAAACGTGTTCATTTTAGATTTCAGTTAGCACAAACGTTGTGCTTACGCGGACAAGTAAAATTATTAATAATTTTAAAATATAGTTTTGAAAAAAAACTAAGAAATACGCTTGTACATAGGAATGCGCTGTGATCATCACGGGTTTCCCTCTGATTTTCAAAACTACTGAATATCTGCCCTTAAGTTTACATGCACTTATAATACATAAATATGCAATACAGTTTAGCCTTTAGTATTAAAAATAATATTAAATGTATTACTTTTATATTTGCAGAGAACGTAAATTTTATCTTTTATTCAGAGTTACACACATACATACATACAAACAAACCCACCTGTGAAGTTTATAAAAGCGTATTAAAAGGAGGGAGACCATTAGCTACAGGGGAACTAGTTATAAACCAAAAAAAAAACTTGCGCTAGAGAGCCTCCAAAAGATATCAGATTTGACAGAATTGATCATCGGAAAGAACACAGTACAAATAAACAATGATGTAAAATGTCAAAATGTAAAGGATTATAAGAGTACAGTGCACCAAATGCTCAATTCCTCTATTTTTTTTACAAAAAAAGCTAATTTCAAGACCATCATTTAAAATCATTTTTATCTGTTGAAAGCATGGTGTAGCCATTTGGCAACAAAACTATTTTTAATTAGAAAGTGGTAAAAATTGAGAGTTAAATTTTTTTCAATATTTTTCCATGTTTTCTTATTACATTGACAAACACATATATTTTTTTCTAAGAAAAATAAAAAATCATGCAGTGTAGGGTTAGTTAAGAAAATGCACCATGGCAGCATTTCTGCTTATTTGGATATTATTTTATTTTCCTGGATCTCATAAGAAAAGGGAATACATTAAAAAGAAAGAAACATTAACACAAACCAACACTTTTAATAAAAAAATCCAACGAAAAACAAAAAAAAAAAAAGAAAAAATATACCCTCACATTCCTTACCTCTCTTATCACTATCACTTTTTTTAATAAAATCCTTAATATTCCAAGAACCCAGTGCAACATATTTAAACCTCAATGTGGTTCTATAGGTGAGTGTAGCTGCCCTATTTGCACTTTCCCCCATCTGACCCCCAACCTTGCTCTCTCCCTTTTTTTTTTTCAGTTTTTATTACTGTGAGTACTCTTTGAACATACAAGAACTAAATAAGAAAAATTATTTGTAGTAAACTATTTCTTTAAATCGCAAATTAGTGTTGTTTTTCTTTCGTAATATAGGGGTAAAATGGTACATTTCCATACTCAGTACACGTTGCGGAAAAACTGTACGTGATGGATAAAAACGGAGGTCATTTTCGAGTTCAGCACACCAAAAAACACAAAGAACACTCAAAATATCCCATGCAGTTTTTCGGTTGCAGACCTGTGTAATTATTAGATTCAAAATACAACTATATAATTTATAAAACTACTGAAGAATAACAATTGAATCGTTTATTTCGAAAAGGTAACATCTCTATTTTGATCTCCTCTGTCTCTTTAGAAAATTAAACAGCGCACGGTTACATTTTTGAATGTCATAATCAATGAAAAAATGCCTTTAGTTAAGTACACAATTACTGCAATAATTTACCAAATAACCATTGAATATGACAGTCAAAAATATAACCGTGTGCTGTTTAATTTTCTAAAGAGACAGAGGAGATCAAAATAGAGATGTTACCTTTTCGAAATAAACGATTCAATTAAAAAGAAGAAGAAATGTTTCAAATCAGATTTTTTTGCGAAAATTTATGTATTATATTAATAATATATTTTATGCAAGAGCAGCATATACTCAAACTACACTGCTCAAAACAATCAAAGGATCGTGATGAACAGCCGATCTTTTCTCCTCCCTTCCCTCTTCTTCTGGATGAGTCATCCACTTAGAAACTGAATTATTACTTCTTATCCGAACTTTAGATGCTTCGAATCGCGAACTGTGTGGTTCCTTGATGCTGTGTCGAAATTTCTAATATGTTCATCTTAAATTGTAAATATCTTGTAATTATATAGTAATATAGTTAGTTAAATGAAGTTTTGTTTAGTTCATCTTTCAGGCCTCTGAGTGATTCGATTTTATAATTTAGATATGTTTAGTTTAGTGAACGGATTAACCGACCTACTGACATCAAAGAACAGACACAAAGCATAAAATGAGGTAAGTAATTTCTGATTTGCTTACTTTTGATGAAATTTTATATGATAAAACTGTTTTGAATGCTATGGTTTGCGAAAGGATATTGCAAGTTTTACATGAAATAAAGGTCCGTGGGGATTTGTTTTACAGAAAAGGGAAGAAAGGAGTTACAAATGAAATTTTTTCTCCCTTCTCAAACTCTAAAGTATGCTAATTTTGTGTTTGACGTCAGAAATAACGTTTTTGCAGTATACCGAATGAAATTCGGATTTCAACTTACTAAGACATTAAGCAAAAAGTAATGATTTACATACAGTAAGCAATGTGTTTTGACGAGGGTGATGTTTCAACAAAAGTCATTAAACCAAATCAGAAGCTTTGACAGTAGTTGGATGGTTATTGATTGGCCAAAGAAAAAAAAATCGAAATAGCAGGAGTCGCATTGTGTGATTTTCAGGATATAGAAATGATTTTAAAAGACTGAAAATGCAGGTTGATGGCAAGGGAGATGTCATAGATATGGATTAATGCCTAATGTAGATGGATAAGAAAACTCAGAAATGTTGGCTTCATGCTGTAGTTGTGTATCCTCATTGTCAGTGGTATGTGTTAAGTTAAATGCGAAGTCCTGTATCAGTCCCAAGGGGTCAGAAACAGTCAGTGTACAAACAGCAAAGACCATCATTCCAGCACCACCAAATCTGACCATACCGCTCATGAATGCAGTACCTATAATTTTTAGTGATATGGTCCCTCCAGAAGAAAATGTGCATATTAACGTTAGACGGGCATATGACGTCAGTGGGACAGGTCACCAAAAAGAAAATTGTACACTCCCTGGGGGCTTGACTGTATTTTGTTGTTAACTTAATACCTACCACTGAAATTGAGGACTGAGGACACATACCTACAGCATGGAGCCAACTTCGGAGAGTTTGAGTCGAAATTGTGGCGCCAATAGCCAAATGAAAGTGCTGTTAAAGAAAAGTGGCATCCATACTTTGGCGTTTCCGAGTCATTAATATTAATAAAATTTCTTTATTGGGCATTATTCCAAGTCAACAACCTTGACCTTGCCATCAACCTGCATAACATCAATCATAACAATAAGCTTTAAAAAAAGAAAATCATGACACCTTTTGCTAGGCCTGTCATTTGGGGGGGTAGGGGGTCAATTGCCCCCCCCCCTCCCCGGCTTTGAGAAATCAATGTATTTACATATAAGTAAGCATGGATTTTTATATTTGCCGATGAAATTGCACTGGGTTTGGACCTTTTGCCGAAAAACTTGAAATGACGGCCCTGTCTTTTGCATAAAAATGCATACTTCCAGTTTTCTTTTAACATTTAAATCTAAAATACTTACCTTTTTTTCCAGACTTTAACCACAACTTTTCCAACACTGGATTGATTTGACTACCCTGGAGAAGTGTCACTGAAATAAAAAATAATAAGCAATTTTTTGTTACTCCAGACAGGATTGAGGCTGTAATCAAAGGAATTCCAGAAAAAAATATATAAATATGCTTCCTAGATTCATCATTTTGCAGGAAAAATGGTATCTTTGCTAGGACAACAACAAAAACTAAAAAAGCCTTGTAAAAACTAGAAAACTGGACATTAAAAAAAGCATTTTACGAAAACAGTACAAGCATAATGTTTAGAATTGTTTCAATGGTGCTTTGACTAATAATATAATAAGTGCGCAGTTTTCGATCAAGGTTTCTATTTTTATGTACTCATTTTGTGAAAAAATAAATAATTTTTGGACATTCTTCTTTTACATATTTTTTAGGGAAAAAAATCCTGTTGTATTATCTAGAACATGTTTAGCTCTCGCAAATCTAATCTGAAATCCCTTCAGCCAGGAAAGACTTTACTGGGGAGAATGACTCAGGATTTTTTTTTTTTTTTAAGGGACATATTGCTTTCAGACAAATTGATTGAGCTTAAAAGTGACAGAATTGGATTTCCAAATGAAATTTTGTGAAGGGGCCCTGGTTTAAGAAGATTAATACTATCATACCAGAAATAAAATTACTACAAATAACACTCTATACCATCAATCCCTAAAGCAGAATACTTTGTGATGTTCTGCAACGTAAAATCATTTGACCAAAATTGTTCTGCAACTACTTTAAGCCAGGGTTGGGGTTTTGGACGTCCAAAACTGGTTTTGGACAGGACAGGTGGGTTTTACTGTCGAAAACTGTCCAAAAGTGTCTTAAACTGTCTAAAGCATGGCAAAAGGGTTCTAAGCTGACTAATTTCTATTAGCTGTACTATTGATAATGCATACATCTCAGTTTCTTAGTGTTAATTAGTTGTAATTAATTAAAATTTGACAATATTTAATTATATTAGTAATTTTAATGTACGTTAAAAAAAGAACAATTTACTCAAAACTCCACTGCATAAAAATTTCATTAACTAAGAATTGGTACTAATGTCAAAAAAAAAAAGTCTTGAAGCAGATAATTTCAGCTCCATTTGTAACTCAAAATGTGTAATACTGAAGTCTTTTGTGGTTTCTTTACAATAATGTTTTCAGTGATGTTCAAATAATTTTTTTAACCTTAGATTGAAGAATAATAAACTGATAAAATGTTTTTCACTACTCAAGAAAATTTTTCTATTTTTGATTTTTGTTTTTAATACTGTGTATTTTGTTTCTACAATATATATATGAAGGGCTCGGGTGTAAATAGTGGTATCTGACAAACTCGAAAAGACGTATTGTTTCAAATTAAAGAAACAAAAGTCACTTGTAAAAATGTAATTAAATATACCTGAGACACACAGCACTTAATCAATGTACCGACTTCCTTTTTTAAATAGAAAAAACTTGCTACAGTAATGTCTCGAAGCAATAAATCCATATTTAAAAGAAAAAGTTTTGATTTTTTGAAATGATAGTTACCATTTTTTATACCCGAGCCCTTCATATGTGTATATACTTCCTCTAGAAAAAAAAAAAAAAAACATCCTAGCATGCAAATATTTAGAAAAACTTATCAACATTTTCCAAGGATCAGTAATGATTTAGTGTTTGATTATGAAATGTCACTTTTGTCATTTACCGTTCTGTCCAAAACCTTGCCAACCCTGCTCTAAGCACTGTACAGTACACGTAGAAACATGCCCATTTTCAAAAATCATGATCCTAAAATCAAAACGGTTTCATACAGGACTATGAAAGTAATATTTGTTCAGTACTCAGTCTTACTGCAGAAAAAAACCTGAAATTAAAATTCTAGCCACACATTCTGGACAGAAAATGTAAAACTCTTCACACTATGTCTGCTCCTCCAAACATCAAAGAGCTCTAAATGCTTTGACACCGCATTAGAAGCAATGTTTTCACTCAGAATAATAGCACATGTCCAATAATGAGACCAAGTCTCAGAGGTAGGACACTTAAGGAGAATAAATCAGGTGTAGTCAAACATAATTTTCTGCAAATATATTTTTACTAAACATTTAATTTTGTGCAAGTTCTGTAGATTTTGTCCAGCCTAAAGTAAATTTAAAGTCTCTGCAAATGTCATAAAAAAATAGACTTTTTTTATTTTCTCCCTATAAAATTTTCTTTTCTAATTTGAAGTAATCCGCAGCAGAAATTGTTTTAACTTTGTCTGCAAAATGGTATCTTTAGTTAAAAAACTGCCTTTTCCGCAGAACATTTTCAGAATTTTTCCTCACATTTGAACAGAATTGTTCTGCAGTTCAGATATCTGTTCTGCAACGTACGTTCCAAATTTAGCAGTATTCTGCTTTGGGGCCATCAAAACCTGCAAATACAGTATGATTATTTTGCCGAAATTGCATTTAAACAGAATATTTCGGTTGCTTTTCACAGGTTTATTTTTTCCACCTTCCGTAGTGTCTCAACTCCTCACGCATTTTTATAAGGGCGCTACGCACTTCCCCTTTAAAGTAATGTTTGATGCATCCAGCCTACTTTTCTAGCATTTCTCAATATGCCTCCCTGGCCTTCTGAAGCATTAACAAAACTTCAAAACAAAAACTTTTTTTCTAAATTCAAAATTCACCTAAGCCCAGCCTTGAATCCCCTTGTTTCCCTTTCAATATAATTTGAGAATGAATTTGAGTTTTCCAAATTTTTTGCATAATCACTTAAACTGAACATGAAAAGACTCTTCATTCATTATTTTGAAAATAATTACAGTGTAGTTATTAAGAAAACGGCTTACTATTGAGAACTACTGGATTTTATATCGTTATACAGAAAACAATGAAAAGCACCCTTTTTACTGAAACATTTTTATTCAAATGTATCCTTTATATTGAAAAAAAGTGCCTTTTTATCTCGACGCACCTTGCCTTTTTCTGGTCTGATGGAAACACTATTTGACAAAGAGTTTTTAACCCAGTGTTGTCCATAAAAAAAAAAAATAAGATGAAAGCTTAAAAGTTAAGTGATTTAAACATTCAGATGACTCACCATCACTGACAAGAGGAGTTATTGCGAAAGGGGTTCTCGGCGAACAGACTACTCCATTGGGCGATTTAGGACTAAAGTGTTCTTCTATGTGCGATGCTAAATCCAAACTGCACATGAAATTGGAACAGCCACAGACAGGACAACAGTCATTGGAGTTCTCATCTCCAGGTGTGGCTTGAGTCGATTTCACTGGACTCAGCACATCATTGTGATCAACATTCACGTGTAACTCAACATCACGACTGGATTCAAAGTTCCTATCACACAAAGGACAGAGATATGGGCTACAACCACCATCATTGTTGAGAAATTCTGGGAAAGAAGGACTCGTAAGATCAAAGTGCTGCCTGTTGACATGCTCTTGGAGTTTTGTAGGTGATTTGTTGGAATAATCACACAAGGGGCAAACACAATGGTCAGAAGCACGAGGACTAACTATTTTTTTGATTTTGTTTGGATTTAAATTCAGAGAGAGGTTTGCTCGCTGTGGAGAGCCTTCAGGAGCAGATGTGAAGTTGTTGTCAGGCAATCCATTGCTGCAAATGTAAACATCGTCTGAAGACCCACTAGAGGATTCAATAAATTGAACATTATCTTCTGCAGGACTTAAAAACTCCAAATGAGTAGAATTAACGTGATATATCATTTCGTCTGCAGATATGTCACCTAGATCACAAAATGGGCAAGATATAGCTCCTTCAATATGGGCGACTAACGTGTGAGACCGTATTTCGTCCTCAGAAAACTCTTCTTTTCCACAAATGTCGCAGCAATACACTTGATCTGGATGCTTAGCTGCCATTACTATGAAATTTCTTACGATGTAACGCAATAATAGTACATCTATGTCATTGAAATTCTTCAAAAATGATTTAAAACAATCGGAATGACGAATCACTTCAGCACTTCATTCGTACTAAACAGAGAAACGTAGCCTACTACGCGATTTCTACACGACCAACGATTCCTAATTATATGACCTATTGCTTCAAACATTTCATAAAACTTTTCACAATAGTTAAAAGAAATGAAATAAATCAATAATCGACAAAATTTAAACCA